>JAODUH010024028.1:0-16421 GCA_027564835.1 Typhlichthys subterraneus
TAGCTCTGGTCCATAATTGGCTATGGTAAACCACAGGAGGACAAAGGTAGAGTGTATAACGGCTCCATCAGTTCCTCTGCATGAGTGTCCCTGCCTGGGGTTGTCTTTTGAGGTGAGTCTTTGCCACTAGAGTGGAGCCTTGCGGTTGCCACCGCCGCCCAGTAACAATACTGCTGTTAGCTCTGGTCCATAATTGGCTATGGTAAACCACAAGAGGACTAAGGAAGAGTGTAGAAACCCCTCCATCTTGGGTAGGTGTGGCCTGGTGGACCACCACTCACGGCCGAAGACATCCCCAGGCAGGGACATGCCAGCTGCCAGGCTATAGTGAGTCTTTGCCACTGTAATGGAGCCTTGCGATTGCAAAAAGCGTTGCAATAAAACTCAAAGGCTTAATTAAAAACAAATCACATTGAAAGTTTTTTTTTTTTATTTTTTATAAAAATGAATAAAGAAATTGAATGTTTCACAAGAACTTTCTTTACTCTTCTACATAAGCACATCCTGTACTAGGCCTCCTCCATATTATATAAAAGCTACCCCCCTTATACCTGTCCCCTATTCCCTAAACAATAATGATGGTGTATTTTTCAAACTTGCCTGATGGCAATAGTAATGCTCAAGAATGCAAATCAAATACTTAAAAAAATAAGTAGGCTACACTGATCTGTTCTGGTGTAGCAGCTTTTAGTAGGTCTCTATGAGGGACATATAGTTTAAGTTTAAATGTAATTTGTAAACTCAAATAGGCCTGTATTATAATAGCCTACTAACATATTATTATTTCTGACATATTTTTATTTGAGTGGAATAAAACCATTATTATCTATAGAGGCTTTTTGGCCGCTTAGATGTAATTGAATGTGAACTCATTGATCCACACGTATTTCTCGACCGCCGTGTCGGGTTTAATTCATTGCTGTGATTTCTGCGGACCACTAGATGTCACTGTTTAGCAGGTGACACAGCTTTGGTGCTTCGGCTCTTATCTCAGTACAATAAGGAAGAAGCTTCGAATGCTTTGTAAGGCTTCGGTTTCCCATTACTAGTTTAAAGCAGAAGGGTTGTTGATATGGATGGTAGGCTACAAGTAGACGCAAGAGGTTTTTTGGGTTAATTTCCATCAGGTGACCGCCTCAAAGGTGCGATGCACTATTTGCGATCGCCACCTTTATATTAATAATACATCATTGATGCTTTGCCACCTGCATTCTACCCATCCTGATGTCGCAGCGACCTCCAACTCTGCTGCAGGGCTAACTCAACCTGGACCATCTGTGCAAGGTATAGGCTACATCATATTAAACTAAATCTGACAACTAAGACTAAATAATATTAGTACATACGTTTTTTAAATGGGCTACATAATATTTAATAGTGAGTAAATGTTGAAATGTTCTATTTATTGTTTTTCCATGAATGCAATGGAGCAAGATGGCCTGCTGTTACATTTTATTATAGATTGCCAGCCATTTTCCATTGTGGAGCATGTGAGCTTCGGGCCTTTGTCAACAGTCTCAACACATCTTACGTCATTCCAAGCAGAAAGGCCCTGACGGATATGGTAGAAAAAAGTATATTGAGGGAAAAAAGAAAGCAATGACTGAGCATGTTTTAACATCTGATCAGTGTGAAGTAGTCGGTGTCAATACTTACCAGCAGTGCTGATAGCATGACAGAGTGTCTGGAGAGTTCAAATCAGCCATGACTGAGATGTCTGAGGAAAAGAGCCTCAAACAAACACAAGCTATCTGGCAACTCTAGCAAAAGACACAGGAATCATCCAAACAAACAACTCGATAAAATGACAGAATAATAACTGGTTAACTTTTAAATGACGTATTTACCCATATTACGTATATTTAGGCACACAGCTGCAACAGGAGCCAGATTCAGTGAGATGGAAACAATGAGAATGCTGGCTATGGCCACATTGCTTGACCACAGATATAAAGTGATTGGTTTTGGTAATGATGGCCATGTTAGGGAGGCAGAACGACTTTAAACTGGAGAGTGTGTCCCCTTAATCCATGCAGTAATCTGCAACTCTACTGCCCAACAACATCCAGGTAACTGAGTATGTCATGACTGAATGGTTGTTGTTCCAATTACTAACTAAACTGTCTGTAACCCAGCAGGTCCAGCTGCCACAGTGGCCTCCACCACCAGTGATTCTGAACTTCTGGGACCTGCTGGGCCATTGGCTCATGGATTTTTTTTATTTTGGAAGTGATTTTTTAGTGACGCATACACTCAGAGGACTGGAGATATGCTGATAAAGGAAAATAAGAAATAGATTCAATTCTAGCACAGCTGAATTTTTGTATTTATTTTTTACTAAAATATAAAATAAATAGAATATTCACAATATTGTGTAATAGTTTGCATCATTGTGTATTTTCATTGCAATTTATATTACTTGGGAATAATCACACAAACAGAATACCTTAAAATGTCAATACATTGTACTCAAACAACATGTTTGTTTTCTAGTATAAGCATAATTTCATCTTCATGACACAATACTATAAACACACAATATACAGTCTACATTTCTGAATCATCTAGTTGAAGAGGGCTTTGAGAATAAATGTCAACATATCAAATGCTACTCCAGATGTTCCGACTCTTCAATTATTTTAAGTGCATCCATATCAATTTCCCAGGAGATGGAGCCAGAGAGGTGTCAAAAGGCTCAAGACACCAACACCTGAGCCAAAGCAATTGCTTCAAAATGCTTCGCTCAGCCCAACAAGCCCTAATTTAGTGGGAACGCGTGTCAAAGTCTGTGTGTCTGTGAGGGTGGATATTGAGATTGGACACTTGCTTGTTGCCAAAATAGCCTACTGTAGCTTACGTTATCTCGGTCTGGGCATCCCACAACCTTACGCAGTTCCGGAGAACTCAAACTGGTTGCCTGTCTGTCAATCGACGGAAAAAGCTTGGGCCAAAAAGCAGCAGACGGGAGATAACGCCGAGGTAAAACTAAATACCTCCAGTCCTTTTTGGATTGCAATTGACGTTGAAAGATTGTCGAGTAAACTATGTCAAATAGTCGGTTTGTCATTTATTTCAGAGCGTTGCACGAGGTGTGGAACTTGCAGTCCAAAACTGTTGTCAGAACTGTTTACTTCACTATCGACAATTTAAGTGTTTATCAGCAAATGGTCTGTGTAGTTTAAACATTGCGCAATGGTGGTTTTGTTGACAGTAGTTATAATGGCAAGGAAGTAAGACGCTGTTTTGTTACAATTGTTTTGTGGTTTATTGTCAGGTAACTTGTATTTCATTATTTGAAAATAACACTACAACATTCATTGAACTTTAGGATAAGAGGTAGACTGCCGTCATTGTTGTAATAACATTAAGTTCCACTAGAGTGACATGTTTGTGTGTGTGTGTGTAGGCCCAGACGTGCGTGTTTTGTGCGAATGTGCTTGTGTGCGTGCAAGCATGAGATCGAGTGTCAATGCCAGTTTGGCATAAAAATAGTCTGAGCCATCACTGTGACTTGAAGAGCTATAGCCTCCTCAACAAATAGCAGCTTTATAGTTTTATTTACAATCAGTTGGTGCCTTGTACTTCGTTTACACATACCAGGAAATTAATCCAAGGGTAGGAAAAAAAACTGGCTTCAGTGCTAGACTTTATTAGTTCTTGAAAAAGTATACATTATGTAACAGTTCCACACAAATAACAGTGTGATTACAAGTGTTTTCTATACTAGACCATTTACAACTTTCTCCTATTTGCACCACTATATGCTATCTGGTTTACATATATGTAGTTCCCTCTTAATGGAAGTTTTAAATGTTCTGGACCATTGCCAACTTTCTCCAATTGGCACCATATGGCTGTCTGGCTTGCATGTATTTGGTTCTCTCATAAAGGTACCCTCATTTATAACAGCAATTACATCTGTATTATAGGCTGTCAAGAGACATGTCTTTTATATTTGACTGGATCTACAAGAGTTTCAGCAGTGTCTTGCAGCTTCTGGGTAGAGTATAATTTATTTATATTAATTGTTTACAGTCATTGTATATGTATTGTATATGCTGATTGCACTAGAAACTTCCAAGTTATTTAAATAGTCTAAATGTGCCGCTTATGTTGATTAAATCATTTTTACAATAAATATAAATTAGCTTGTTTTTGTTCTTGCATTTAGGATTGTACAAGAAAACTGGAAAGTTGGTATTTCTTGGACTAGACAATGCTGGGAAAACAACATTGCTGCACATGCTCAGAGATGACAGGCTAGGACAACATGTTCCAACACTACATCCAAGTAGGCCCTGCATTAAATACATTCATACATCTCCGGTACAACAGGAAATTATGCAATGTTTCTATTCCTCGTTTATCTGAACTCATTCTGCCTTCAGCGTCTGAGGAACTGACTATTGCTGGAATGACCTTTACGACATTTGACCTTGGAGGTCATGTACAAGGTACTAATGAAAAAGTGGAATGCAGCTTTATTCAGTGTCTGAGATCTTTTTAACAGTGAGGATTTCAAGTGTGAGCAGTCAAAAGCTGTGGAATTAACACTGCTGTTATGTTCTCGCAGCGCGAAGAATTTGGAAGAACTACCTCCCAGCAATAAATGGTATAGTTTACATGGTGGACTGTGCTGATCATGAGCGACTTGGAGAGGCTAAGGTTGAACTTGATGTATGTTCTACCAACATATTTCTACCATTGACCATTACCAGGACATAGTCTTTTTAACAATAGCAATATGTATGACATTTTAATTATCCAGGCCCTGTTAACGGATGAAACCATCTCCAATGTCCCTGTGCTCATCCTGGGGAATAAGATAGATCGTGCAGAGGCCATCAGTGAGGATGCACTCCGAGGAATGTTTGGTCTTCATGGCAACACAACTGGAAAGGTACAAATTAGCTAAAAAATCCAAATTTAGATTACGGGTTACATTGAGTGTTTCATTAAAATCCATTGTTTTCTAATTGCTTTTTATCTTTACTTATTATAATTCCCAGGGCAAGGTGTCACTTAAGGAGCAAAACCTGAGACCAATGGAGGTTTTCATGTGCAGTGTACTGAAGAGACAGGGATATGGAGAAGGGTTCCGCTGGCTCTCCCAGTATATTGATTAACTTTGTATTGCTATACCAGGATTACTATTTTATATGCACAAAAAACTGGTCTGACACAAAACTACCTGCAATATTATTGATCGTGCCATATTTATTCAAGTTTTTTATCGTCTAAGAACGAATACCACATTTATTTAATGTGATATTTTGTATGAAAATAGCAAATTTCCTTCTTTATAACTCAATCAAATATGTATGGCATATCAAAGTAATCAATCTATTTGATATGGCCGTGGTTATAATAAGACATATTTAGTTATAGTTATAAGCGTCTCTTTTCTTAAGCATATACAGTAACAGTATCCTTCAACGTATAGAACGTGTCATCCCTCTGAACCAGTCTCTGACCATGTTTATTTTTAGTGGTTGGTGTTGGCTTACAGCGATGGCATTTTTTTGTCGGGCAAGTGACTAGCCTTGTGAGCAAAACCAACTGTATAATAGTGAAAAACTCATTTTTAGTGGTGGTATATGTATGTCATAAATTTGGTTTTGAAGTTTAAATATTTATGTAGTTTACATAATAGCATAACCAAGTTATATAAGGCTTTCCCCCCAATATATTTATTTTTTTTAGCACCATTTCAATGATAATTTAATTTACCAGAATTGCTTTTATGAATCTGCGATCTTTCATTTTTGATGTGGGTTATATTTATTGTTCTCTTTACAGTGACAGAATTAATTGTTTTAAACTGCCAATTAATGAGGACAATTCTATGAGAATTCATCTATGCCATTGTCTGGACAATTTCTTACTGTGAAATAACCTGAGTACTTTGTGAATACTAGCTGCAAGCAAATGCAGTAATAATATGAGAGTATTTGGGTAGCAATAACAAAAAGACATGTAGGCCTAATATATGCATGAAAACTATTAGTGCAACATGTGCCTGCTGTTACACCTTACTAATGAACACTGTGATGGATCTAGGGGTGGACACAAGTTTAAACAGTAAACAATTTGACAATCAATTCTTGCATTCATTTGCTTTCTATATGTTATATAGAAAATGTGTGTGTGTATGTATGTATGTATGTATGTATGTGTGTGTATATATATATATATATATATATATATACACACTCACATACATACATATACACACACACACACTGTATATACACATTGTGTGTATCTATGTATGTATACAGTGAGGTAAAACAAATTTTGATCCCCTGCTGATTTTGTACATTTGCCCACTGACAAATAAATTATCAGTCTATAATTTTAATGGTAGATTTATTTTAATGGTAGATTTATTTATTTTAACAGTGAGAGGCAGAATAACAACATAAAAATGTCAAACATTTTACAAATTGATTTGCATATTAATGAGTGAAATAAGTATTCGACCCCTCTCAATAAGAAGAAATCCATCAATCAATTAGATTCCAAAACTCTCCACCATGGCCAAGAGCAAAGAGCTGTCCAAGGATGTCAAGGACAGAAGTGTAGACCTACACAAGGCTGGAATTAGCTACAAGACCATTGCCAAGCAGCTTGGTGAGAAGGTGACAACAGTTGGTGTGGAAACACAAACCACAAAAGAACTATCAATCTCCCTCAGTCTGGGGCTCCATGCAAGGTCTCACCTTGTGGAGTTGCAATGATCATCAATGAGAAGCCAGGGCTTTGAAAATGGGTCATGGATGGGTATTCCAGCATGATAATGATCCTAAACACATGGCAAAGGCAAAAAAGGAATGGCTCAAGAGGTTCTTGAGTGGCCTAGCCAGTCCCCAGACCTTAATCTCGTAGAAAATCTGTGGAGGGAGCTGAAGGGTCGAGTTGCCAAACGTCAGCCTCTAAACCTTTTTGAGGAAACGTGACTTTCAACACACAAAAAAAAAGTTTATTGAACGTATCAAACGTTCACCTCCCTGAACGCACACTTGGTTATTCACGTCATCGCCTTGTCGAATGAAACACAACCAGGAAGTTAAAATCAACACGGCGGTGAAGCATGTATGCCATTGCTGAAGTATCTGCACATTAAAAGACAATGCACATTGCATGAAATTCATCTTAACCCAATGCCATGGAATTGATAGAAACGTCATGTTGTGTTGTAACAGTTAGGGATCCTCTTTCTGACCAGAAGCCCGTGAGCTGTAGCGGAGTAATACTCAGTTGCCAAACTGGAATGGTGATTTGCCATGGTCTCGCATTTTCCAGCTTTATTGACGATCAAGTATTAGCTTCTTCTGAAGAACACGGGTTCCTGTTACCACAGAGTTTTAATGTAAACCCCAACATATATATACATTATGATCTTCCTGAACAACGGGATCGAGACACCAACCAATGCTCGGATAAAGTGTCCACCACAGAAACTCAACATAGGGCTACAGCTAAGCTATTCATGCTGGTCAACTGTCCACAGTTCACAGAGGCTTTCGAGACAACTTTCCAGAAATCAGATAAATGGCGTTTTCATGGTGAAGAAGACGACGACGGGACGAGTGACTCCCATCTTCTTAGCTGGTTTGCTGTAATCCAAGTTGATTTTGCGGACAGTGCAAAGACAAATGCAATCATACCATGTGCACAGAGCCGTGCCCTCCACAAAGGATGCCAGGTTATTGCGTGTGGCTCCCCGTTTGGAGCTCTTTGCCCAGATCTGTTCATCAACACTCTTAGCAGGGGCATCGTTAGTAACCTCTCAGGAAAAGACAACGCTCTAATTCTCACAGATGCTCGATGTCTGCCAGGCACTGAAGGTGGGGGGCTTTTTCTACCACAAGCCAACTGTGTGTATCTTGTTGGCATTATAGTATCCCCGTTGTGCTGGAAGTCAAATGAGTGGATAGGGCTCTCACTTGTTTGCTCGTTTGAGTTGATTCTTGGGAACATAATGCGCTACATGAGCATTCAAGATCCCCGCAGAGTGTACGTCCACCAGGTGGCGACAGGCATCCATTTTTCTAGCCTAGCTTTTCCTTCACAGGTTGAGAAATACCCCACCATTTGCTTTATTGACAGCGGACAGTTCTGGGGTTCTGGGGTCGCTGTAACATCTCGGTTGGTTCTCACATGTCGCCATGTTGTTGAAGGACAGTCATTTGTCCAACTGAAGTACTACCACAGAGATCGGTAAGACATTCATTGTCTTTAACAATTAGTGTTAAGTGTTAAGCCTGTAGGCTGCATATATGGAGCAGATTAAAGGTTAAGCATTTTGCTTAAGAAAACGTACAGGTAACCTACAGTATACCGTTTACAACAATGATTGTTGACTTGCACTCATGTATTCTTTTCTTTCACAGGTTCCAGAATGTATTGGGTGATGTTCTGTTCTCCACTAGGTCATCTTCACCCTTTGACGTGGCTCTGGTGGAGCTCAGAGACACTTTCCCCACAGTAGTGGTCCCAAGGATGGCCAAGTCCTTTCAGCCAGGTGCTGCAATCTTCCAAAGTGCCACTTTCCTGAATTGGAAACAATCAAGGCGTATACCTTATGAACCTGTCGCCTGTCATTAGGAGTTTCTGTAATGTGTGTGTTACCTAAGAAAATACTTCCTAATGCTATGATAATTCTCATATTTGTTTTGTTCTCTCTGTTTTAGGTGAGGATGTAGTGGTAGTGGGTTATGGTGGTTTGGGTCGGAGCTGTGGTCCTTCCCTGACCCGTGGCATCCTCTCCAAATCCATTATCCGGAATTACCAACCTGTTATGTTGCAGACCACATGCGCAGTGCAGGCAGGGTCCAGCGGGGGTGCTGTGGTGCGTGCAGACTCAGGAGAGCTTCTGGGTACGCCTGCCCTGCCATATGACACAGCGACTACAAAACTACTGTCCCATTTTTACATGTTGTTGTTGCGATGCACTACTTTGTGCAGCAAGTGGTTCTTTAAAGCGAGGGTCGTGGTCAAGAGGGGTGGGGCTATATATAATGGCGGGAGTGGGGAGGGGTGTAGCAATATATGGGGATCAAAAAGTGAAATATATTCTTTTATTGTAATGGTAGGTTTATTTGAACAGTGAGAGACAGAATAATAACAAAAAAATCCAGAAAAATGCCTGTCAAATGTTATGAATAGATTTGCATCTTAATGAGTGAAATAAGTATTTGACCCCTCTGCAAAACATGACTTAGTACTTGGTGGCAAAACACTTGTTGGCAATCACAGAGTTCTTGTAGTTGGCCACCAGGTTTGCACACATCCTAGGAAGGATTTTGTTCCACTCTTCTTTGCAGACCTTCTCCAAGTCATTAAGGTTTAGAGGCTGATGTTTGGCAACTCGACCCTTCAGCTCCCTCCACAGATTTTCTATGGAATTAAGGTTTGGAGACTGGCTACAGTGGCTAGGCAACTCCAGAACCATAATGTGCTTCTTCTTGAGCCATTCCTTTGTTGCCTTGCCTGTGTGATTTGGGTCATTGTCATGCTGGAATACCCATCCACGAGCCATTTTCAATGCCCTGGCTGAAGGAAGGAGGTTCTTACCCAAGCTTTGACGGTACATGGCCCATCGGTCCTTTGATGCGGTGAAGCAGAAAAACGCCCCCAAAGCATAACGTTTCCACCTCCATGTTTGACAGTGGGGATAGTGTTCTTGGGGTCATAGGCAGCATTCCTCCTCCTCCAAACACGGCGAGTTGAGTTGATGCCAAAGAGCTTGATTTTTGTCTCATCTTACCACAACACCCAGCTCTCCTCTGAATCATTCAGATGTTCATTGGCAAACTTCAGACGGGCCTGTACATGTTCTTTTTGAGCAGGGGGATCTTGCGGGCGCTGCAGGATTTCAGTCCTTTACGGCATAGTGTGCTACCAATTGTTTTCTTGGTGACCATGGTACCAGCTGCCTTGAGATCATTGACAAGATGCTCCTGTGTAGTTCTGGGATGATTCTTCAACGTTCTCATGATCATTGCAACTCCACAAGGTGAGACCTTGCATGGAGCCCCAGGGACATTGATAGTTCTTTTGTGTTTCTTCCATTTGCGAATAACCAAACCAACTGTTGTCACCTTCTCACCAAGCTGCTTGGCAATGGTCTTGTAGCCCATTCCAGCCTTGTGTGGGTCTCCACTTCTGTCCTTGACATCCTTAGACAGCTCTTTGCTCTTGGCCATGGTGGAGAGTTTTGGAATCTATTTGATTGATTGATTGATGGATGGATTGCTTCTGTGGACAAGTGTCTTTTATACAGGTAACAAACTGAGATTAGGAGCACTCCCTTTAAGAGTGTGCTCCTAATCTCAGCTCGTTACCTTTTTATAAAAGACATCTGGGAGCCAGGAATCTTTCTGATTGAGAGGAGTTGAATACTTATTTCACACATTAAGATGCAAATCAAGTTATAACATTTTTGACATCCGTTTTTCTTGACTTTTCTTGTTGTTGTTCTGTCTCTCACTGTTCAATTGAACCTTCCATTAAATTGTAGACTGATCATTTCTTTGTCAGTGTTAAAAAATACAAAATCAGCAGGGGATCAAATCTTTTTTCCCTCACTGTACATACCACTATCAGCTTGCTGCTACTGCATTATTGTGGTGCTCTTTCTGATGGTAGTTACTGTATTGTATTCCAGGTATTGTATCCAGCAACACCAGGGACTTTGCTGCTAATGTGACATACCCACACCTCAACTTCAGCGTCCCAATCACTCTCCTCCAGCCATTGCTCCAGCGCTTTCACCAGACCAGGGACGTAGATGTCTTCAGGGCTTTGGATGCCATGGACGAGGGAGTGCGATTAGTGTGGAGGCTACAAGGTGCTCAAAGTAAACTCTGAATAAGGACAGTAGTACAAATGTGAAGGCACACTTCAGGAAATCCGTTTCTGCATTCACAAACCGCCATTGCGTATTTGCATGCACACCTTGAGGATCAGTGGTGTTGCCTACATGATTGTTCAATAGCAGTGGCTAAATATAGAATGTCAGTAAACAAAAATTATAAATCACAGATTTTAAATCCGGTTAATTCAACAGTTAGATTGTTTTATGTTATGATGTAATTGTATTGTTAGGGTATGTTTATTTGATGAGAGTATAACAATATGCATATTGAGTGATAGATTTATTATACATTTGTTAGTCACAAGAACATTTAATTCAACAGATATTTTAAATACTAATTAATTATTATAAATTGAAACTACTTTAAGTAAAATGTAATTATTTGGTATTATGTTTTGCTCTTATATTTTATTAAAATCACACAAGGATGTTGTAAAAATAAAATAAAACTTAGTTTTCTTAAAACCTTCAAGCCATAATTAAATGCAAGTCCCTGTCAAGCACTGCACAGTTAAATGCACTTGAATTGCATGCTAGGATTTCCACTTGGTAAATCTACCTGTGGCCTGTTTACATCAGGTAGGAAGAAGGTGTCTTGTAGCCTACAATTAAATTATATACTGCTGAGATCGGAAGTGCTAAAATTAGATGTGTCTGGATCTAGTTTCTGCAGATTTGCAATTGACAGTCACTGCCTTGTCAGAACCAGAGATCTTTCATCAACATTGAAAAGTCAGGAGGAGGCAAAATCTTAATGTCTGTAAGCTATAGTGTGCGCCTTATCAAAGCATATTTCATTTAAGCAATTGAAAAGAACCATTTAGCTTTTTCCTAGTATAATTTAACAAATATTTCTTTATGAAATGCTTCACTGTTGCCATCTGGAATCATCTAACCAAGATGGGAAAAGAACAGAAGGACCGATGCATGGTGGCAAAGCTGGGCCACAGAGACCAGTTTATTTTTCTTAATTTTTTTAATAAACACAATAATTCATTCATATTCTGGTACAATGGACACTTGTCAATAAAGCCGTGTGTGCTGCTATGCTATTCTTTCAAGGCATTGATAAAGAAAGGGGTCGCATGACAATCTGTCTTCTGGTACACACATACACAGGTTAAGAGAGTGGCTCTCTTTCTGAGAACTTTATTTTTTTTTATTATTTTTTTTTTTATTAAGACAGCACCACTGTCACATAAGTAGAAGCCTATGCCATTGGAAAGGGTAATGTCAAAGGGTGCATCTTATCCCCGTCTAAACCACTATTCATTATGCCAACAACGTTACAATATTGAAAATGGGTCAACAAAGCCAAAAACGTGGCTACTGTAATGTAAACGTTAAGCCTCCGGAGCAATGCAGGCACCCGCAGCTATTGGCTGAAATCGCTGGTATGCATCAGCTAAAAGCCGCTCAAAATATAGTTCAAAGGAAATAAAAAAAAAAAACAATAGATAGAAGTGTCACAATTATGAAGGACATATTTCCAGACTCTTCAAATGCAACCCTTTCTACATACTGTGTATGGATATATCCACCTTTGCTGTATTCCTATCCTGTTAAATGCTGCAATTCATCCTTTTCCTGGTCCGTGCATGTGATAATGCATGGACTGTGATCATTAGCATAATGTTGTTCTGAGTGTATACCTAAAACATGTCCGCCTCTTCGCAGGATTGGGATATGTATGTGTGTATATCTGTGGTGCACGTGTGTGTGTGTGTGTTCAGTGTTTGGCAAACGGGAAGAGGAGGACAGTCATGTTCCGGCGGAAATGTTTGAGCGCGCATTAAAAGCTTTACCAGATATATCCCCCATCATCCACCTCTCCCACTTCGCCTTCCTCTTCCTCTGCTTCGGCGTTCTCCTCTTTCTCCTCCTCATCCTCGTCCTCCCAGCCGACCCCGCTGCCGAAGTCACCGGAGTACGCTGCTTCGTCATCTGCACGGGTGGAGACTAGTGAGGGTCGCGCAGCCAAATTGAATTACCAGCTGCGCCTGGCTGACCTATTGCATTAACGTCTTCTGTTCATTGCTATTCAGCATATCTGCCTCTCAGCTTTGACGGAGTCCCTTTTAATCTAATGCGGAATGCCGAAATCAATTTGAGCAACATTGGGTGCACTAGCAAAGAAAGGGCAATGCGTTTTTTACTTTGCCTGATATTTAATAGGCATTTCTGAACAGTGCTGGGGGGTTCTTATCAGGCGCAGGTTCGGTCCAGCCAGCGCTCATTTCTCTTGGAACGCTTCTCACAGCAACACGCGTTTCTTTAATGCAAATTAGCCTGGACACATGAATGTGGCACCAGCGCCTGCAGTGAGTTATGTTGTGGTGGGCCTCAGTAGTTTAAGATAAAGGAGACCTTGTGTGATATGTTGGTGGGAGGCAGTAAGAACAGTGTTGGGTAGTAACTAATTACTGTAATATTATTACTTTTTCAGTAACTAGTAGTGTAACAAATAGCTTTTTCCAAAACAGTAATAGGCAGGGTAGTGAATCTGAAAGTAATATAATAATTTAACTAGTAATGTAACTAATTACTTTTAATGAGTAAAGTAATATTACTTTTTGAAGGAGTAATAAGTAACGAATTAGTAAGTACAAGTATCACAAATCCTGAGTAACTTGCCCAACACTGGTTAAGAACTAGTCCCGATAACACCGAGACGCAACGCTAGAAACGCATCGCTAGCAAAACCATTGTTTTCCTATGGTACGGTGCTACTGGACCTGCGCTTTTTTATGGCGCCGCTCTCCGCGTTCTTTTAGTGTGTTTAAGACGCGCATAAACGGTAAAATATCAGCAACTTTTCAGCGCGGAGTCGCGCTGCTAGTCAATGTGACAGTTGGCCCAGGCAGCCGTTCTCTTTGGCACAGGCAGCGCATCTCTGTTTTGAAGCGGCCGCGCCTTTAGCGACACGTATCGGTGTGATCGGGGCCAAAGAGTACACACACACACATGATTGTGTGTGTGTGTGTGGGGGGGGACAGGATGAAATTAAAGGGGATTCTGTTTACTGCCCCGATCATTTTAATCAATATGTTTTATCAATGTAGTGGGCTTACCACAGTCTGGCTTGCCACGAATCCTAGACCCTGCTATCTCTCCTCCGTGTCGGGCAACACACCAGCATTCTCCCCTGTCACACTGCTGCTTCCTGTAGAAACCGTCTTCGTCACAGCTAGGGATGAACAGACCTGGCATTCAGCAGTACACACACGCACACGCACAATCACCGGTCACGTGTGTGCACACACGTGTGACATCCAGCTCGAGCTCACATGCGTAAATGCAACGTGTGTTGCAAACAATTCCATTTCACACGAGAATAAATCTCTTTAATGAACAAGATAGCAGCACTGTTACCAAGGGCTTACAGCTCATCCCGGTGTGTCAGAACACGACAGTTCCTTTGAAACGCCACGTTCATATGAAACGCAGCCGACTGCTGTATGACAATGAGAACCCAGCGACGCAACAGACGTTGTCACAACACAACACTATCTTTTACAGATGATTACATTACACGTCTCACGTAGGTACCAGTTTATACCTTTTTGTTATGTGGCGTGTTAAATAACAGAGGCAGTGCCGCTGTGTAATTGTCAGGCTGCTGTGATTGGGCGAGGCAAAGCTGTCCGCCCCGTCTCTAGGAGGCATGCTTTCAAGGGAGCGTCTAAACGGCGGGCTGGCAAAGCTCCCGCTGTTCCTTGTGCAGTGTTCACTGCACTGTGCCCTTGAAGAGCTGACTCAGAGCCCAGACATGAAAAATATCTGCAGTTATAATACGCACATGGGTAAAGAAATACAAACGTGTGCAAACACACACGGACGTGTGTGTGTGTGTTAGCGTGTATCGCATACACAAACAATGATGGCTGCTATTCCTTGGCGTCTGTCAGTGCCAAGTTATTATAACACACAGGAGCGATCGGGCGCTATACTCGTCTGGTGCTCATTGAAACCCCTAGAGAAGGGCAAAAGAAAATGTGTACACACAATATAGTACATACCAAACCTCCTCTTGCCCCCTTCCTGCACCTGAATACGCTCTAGCTCTGCCAAACAGGAAGGCTCTGGGGAAGAGAAGGGAACAGAACAAGGCGAACATTAGAGAGAAATATGCACAGCACATTCTAACCTTGCAGACAGTGTCTGCAGGACAAACATGGAGCCTAGACCTATAGTCTCTGCTACTGAGAAGCGTAGTAGTACTATAGGTTGACAATGAACTGTATAGGCCATGGATGCAGGGATGCTGAACAGATTGTACGTGGATGAAGTAATAAAACAGAGCCGCTACTCCTTCGCGTCGAAAGGAGCCAGTTGAGGTGGTACGGAAGACCCAGGACTAGGTGGAGAGATTATATATCCACACTGGCCTGGGAACGCCTCGGGATCCCCCAGTCAGAGCTTTCCAATGTGGCTCGGGAAAGGGAGGTTTGGGGTAAAACTCCCTCAGAAGCTCCGCCCATACACATTGAAACACGTTGCGAAGCAAAGCGGCTTTGTGGTTGCGAGCTGTGTTCGACACTATGTTTATGTTCCTTTTTACGGAACCAGGGCTGTGAAGAAGTACCAGATGATTTTTTCAGCACACACTGGATGATAAGATAGCAAAATGCAAGGAGATATTAGGTGAATTTGACTAAAAGTTTTATTATCTTGCAATAGCTGACTATAGGCCACCTTTAACACACACACAGCAGTATAAGATACTATAGATTAATGGTTAGGGTTGTTGACTCCCAGCAAACAGGTCATGGGTTAGACCGCTGACATACCTAACAGTAAGCATTCTGAAGCAAGGGCCGTATCACACCGAGACGCGTCGCTAGAAACGCGTCGCTACCATTGTTTTCCTATGGTACGGCGCGCATAGCATGCACTTATGGCGCCTTGCTTCACGTCTTTTTAAGAGTTTTTATCTTTAAAAAAGCTGTTCGTCAATGTGACAGTTGGCCGCTGTCTGTTGGCGCAGACAGCCCGTCTCTGTGTGATCGGGGGTTTATCAAATCGCTTTTGAAGCAGCCGCGCCTTTAGCGATGCGTCTCGGTGTGATCTGGGCTTTATCAAAGCGTTTAAGCTTTAAGCGTTTATCAAAGCGTTAAAGGTAGCGCCATTAGCGACACGTCTCGGTGTGATCGGGGCCTAACCATAGCAGCTCCTTAATACTCACTGTTCAGTACCAGCATACTGTGTGTACATACTTTCTCTCCAGAAGCAGAGACACCACTCGGCGGTGGAGACCTTTCCGTCTCTGTAGGAGTCGCAGGAGTTGAAGAAGGGCCGGATGCAGATCTCGTACTTGTCTAGGTTGATGGCCGCCAGCTCAGCCTGGTCCAAGTACAGGTCACTGTTGGTGTCCAGTTTGGAGAACATCCAGCCTATAGAGTCCTTACAGCTGGCCACCAAGCTCCTGTCAAGCCCTGCTGCCGTGACCGTTAACGTGCACGCGCACACACACACACACAGAGACAATACTTTGTGTAAGTAGGGTATTTATCAGTGGTGTCAACTAACAGCAGGCAGC
>JAODUH010024039.1:0-24492 GCA_027564835.1 Typhlichthys subterraneus
CATGGTTGTCTTTACCTTAATCGGTGCCACCCGATCCATGACATTCAATATTTTGGCATTAAAATGATGCAGGAGTACATCAACTGACTCAAGTGAATCAACATTTATTGTTGGAAGGATAGCAATGGCTTCCATAAAATGTGAATTGGTGCTCTCTTTAATGTACCTTTTCTTAACTGGAACAGAGTTTACTGTAACAATCTACTGTATAAGTGATTAAAAAAATACACAGAAATGGTCAGACAATGCCAAATCGAAGTGTACTCGCTATCTCAGCTCAACCTCCTCTGTCTCTATTAGGACCTTTTTTTGGCATATTCTCTTTTTTTAAATAAACCCCAAAATTTTCTTCCCTTATCTAAAGTCATCATTACTCCGCTGTCAGTACTACAAACCCTCTGTGCTCATAAACATCCCAGGATAAAGCTAAGTAAATAATTAAAACATATAAAAATACCAATACAATGGTGTGCGGAATAATAATTAAATAACTTGATCATATAACTTGGAACTATTAAGCTAAAGACAATATTTCAAACAAGGATCTGCCTGGGGAAACTTTACATAAAAAAAATTAAAAAAACCGGTTGGCTGCATCTGTGGAACTGCTCAAGAAGTCCAAACATGCCTGTGCATGCATGTATGCTCACACACACACTTCCTTATCAGCATTATAATCAGTGTGTGAAATAACTGTTTTTCAGTTTTACCTTGATCTGAAATGTGATTTGAGGCTAATTAAGCAGATGGATAATTGTTGTTTTGCCTAGCTGGTGAATGAAATTCAATCTGTTATCTTTCAAGTGTTATATATCCGTACGAAAATAATAATTTAAATATTTATAATAAAAAGTTACAAAATATAAATACAATATATATTGCCGTAGCGGTAGTACAGTACAGTACAGTACGTATACTCATTATCATAATGAAATTGTATACTTGTATATTTTTGTATTATCTACTACCAAAACGAGTAACCAATGCATAATTCCATTATGAGTACATACCCATTAGCTATCAGTAGTAGTCACAGCGTCAGAAGTGATTGTCTTAATTCACTCTACAAACATTTCTGTGGCGGCCATCTTTGCTTGATTCCTTGGTGCAGCATGTTGTGTGTGTGTGTGTGTGTGTGCGTGCGTGTGCAGGAGCATGTTTCCTTTTCTTCTGGTTTCTTTCTGTAAAGAGGGCCAGCTTGTATTGCTGGTGCTAGGGGCTGAGCTGTGCAGGGTGGAAATCACAAAGCTTTGCACAGCTTCCATTAGTCTGTGCGCTACAGAGCCAGCTGCCCACGCCAGGTGAACGAGCCCACCTGCGTGCCTTGAGGACAGATATCGCTCTCTTCTCTGCTTGCTCTCATCGCTGGCTGCTCTTTGTCTTTGACATTCCACAGTTTTTACACTGTGGGTTTCTCTTTTATTTTCTCTTTGGTCATTGCATTTAGTTGCATTCGTCTTTTCCATGGACTGTTGCTGTGCTTGTCTCACCCTGAGCTCACCCCAAATCCTTTTTTTCCCCTTTTTATTTGCCCTTTGTGCACATTATGCTGGTTCCTCCTCAGCCAATCGTACCTTAGAGCTCGACATCCATATAAAACCACAATGGGTCTTTATTCGTCGGCAGCACTGACAGAGAATGTATCCTTTTGCTTCACTGTGTGTAAGCTTGGTTGTTCTAATAAATGACAGCAATATACATTAGGATAATTACACATCTCCTAGTGCACCATTCTACCCCATTAACCATTCTTATGCCTTGAGTAATTTCCAGACCAAGGGTCATTTTGAGGATGCAACACAACTAACTGCTCAACTCATTACGCTGATCGAAGTGTGTTGTGGAAGTTCAATGTTTGTTCTTGTATGCTTTCACGGACAGGCAACCAACTTTGTGGTGCAGTTTGTTGTCTCCTTTTCGGGAACAAGACAAATCCCAGCCTTGTCACAGACACACTCTGGCACCTACACGATCAAAGGCATACTCCTGAGAGAGGGCGTTGCCCAGAGAAAGCTAGGTGGATGGGGGATCTTGCACCATAACCCCCGTTTGTTTGCAAGGCCAATGCTGCAGAAAGCAGGACACGTACAAGAAGAGTTGCAGAAGAAAATAAACTAATGGGTCAAAAGTCTAACTCCAACCACAATTGTCTCTCAGACGCATACACCCATAACACAAACATGCACACTCAAAGTACATATTATATGTATAGTATTGACGTCATTGTCTTGGGGGAAGGGAAAGGGGCGTTTGACGGGAGAACATAACTTCTACAGTAATTGCCAGATGTTACAGAGGCTTGAGACATGAACAGGTGTGGAGGAGGACCTGCTCATAAATTAACATGAAGTACAGGAAGTGGAACTTTTTAAAAGACAACATCCTGGGGCCACCCATGAGCTTGACAAGAGTCTGTATTGGATGAAGACATCATGTGTCACGTCACTAATTCATGCTTTAAAAGGTATAGTCAGCTGTTGTAAGCTTTTTGTAAGCTAATGCACTTCAAATATCGCACTAAATATCTCCTCCCAGTTCGCTGTTCTCTGTGTGCTGGCAGCAAATATGCTGTTGGCTTTGCAATGCGTTTCAATGTGTAGGGCGGAGCTTCTGAGGGCATTTCGAAGTAAGCAAGCGTTCTTGAGAATCACTAACGCTGCCTTTAAATGAGAAAGACACAGAGTTTATTCTATATCCTTTTATCATTTACATTCTTGCTGTGAATCCTGTCGAAATGTCTGCAAGCACTTCACGTGTACATGCACCCATGGATCCAGGTCACACTTTGCTGCACGGCCAATGAGCTGCAGTGTTCCACTTGAAACTCTAGCCCTAACTTGTTGTCCTCGCTTGACAATGTAATGTGCTGTTGTGTTCACTGTACTATAACCTAATCTGGCATAGGGAGAGCATCCAACCTCTGAAAGATGACACTTTTAATTTGGCTTCTATTTTTTAATTTTTTTACAGAGCCTCTGCCCTTTTGTTCACCAGTGACCTTGACTGACAAAATAGCCCTGGCATCAATTAGTAGCAGCCGCTTAATTGTTAATGCCCATGTTTTTGATGTATTAACTTGTAACATTGATGTTTTTACCTGTGTACACGTTTGAGTTTACTGTTTGGCTTTGTGGGTGTGTGCTTATTCCTGAAGCCAAGATTTGAATTTCTTCAGAAGGGAGACCTTTTTTACATTTGTATGAGGCATTATGTCTTTAAATTGTTTATTAGATAAAGGAGGAAAGTTTGCGTGCTTAACAGGCTACACCCGAGACCACTGATTAAAGCAACAGCGTCATTTACTATCAATTGCCTTTTTTGTGGGGGGATGAATATATAATAAAGGAAAAGAGGGGGAAAATGGCTCAAGGGCTAGAGGGCTTTCTGCTCTCTGTCACAGACAGCCGGGCTGTCAGTGCAGCTAAAGGCACACTGTCTCAGGCACCTGTACGCACACACACACACACACACACACACACACACGTAAAAGAACCTCTGAGCCCATATGTTTTAGTGCAGAAGCTCAAGATAGCCAAGAAGGTCAACTGTCTCACTGAAACCCCTTATTATTGCACTATTATAGAGAATGACTTCTATAATACGTACAGATTAGCCTAATCTCGGGGTCAGGTCATGAGGTGGCCTGTAACAGTGTCTCTGCCGCTGGTTTAGACCCATGGAAACCAGACTCATGCCACCAGCCTCCCTCTCATTACCTGCATCTCTTTTGCATCTCCGTCGCTGCCAGAATTTGTTAGGCAAATAGTGTGTGCATCAGGTCAACAGCCTTCAGACTGCCTGCCTGGCCTCAGAGGTCTGATCCTGGGTTGTCATAGAGACAACGATAAGAGTGTAAAGGTAATACGCAATGCATGATGGACATTTAGGTTCTGTAATGTCACGCTGCTCCATTCTGTATTGTTTATGTCCTGTGAGCTGGCCTGCTCTGTATTGTTTACGGTCCTTTGTGCCTGTTCTGTCCTGTTCTGTACGGCCTGTTCTGTCTTGTATAGTGTCCAGTGTGCCTGTTCTGTTTTGTCCTGTATACTGTCTTGTGCGATGGCCTGTTCTGTCCTGCAGTGTCCTGGTCTATTCTGTCCGTTATACTGTCTTGTGCGATGGCCTGTTCTGTCATACGGTGTCTTAAGGTCCCTTTCTATCTCGTGTCTTGTGCTGTATCTTATTGGACTCCTTTGAGCTCCTTGTAATCTAGGGCATTAAGATGAGCTGGTCTGGGCTGTGCATGCCGGGCCAGGCAGGCAGGCAGGCAGGCAGGCTGTATTTGGCTGTGTATCTCTGAGCAGCGTGCTGGGAAGAGAGAGGAGTATAATCAGGACAGAGTTTTATTTAAGGGCTGTAACGTAGGCAGCAGCAGTCCTCCGGGGCTTCAGCGCTTCACAGCACCGCTCTTATAGAGGTGATCAGACCTCTTACTAGCTTCAGCCACCCCAGCCCTCTCTCTGACCCCCATGACGGAGAAACTGGCGCAGCAGCCTGGAGCTGGCCTGTGAGGAACCTCAGAGGGGCATTACAAGGCATCTGAGGAAGGACAGAGGAGTGACACATCTTGAGAGAGACGGAGAGATAATACGTGAGAAAATAAATGCAGCGAAACAGGGGATGATGTAAGTCTGGGAGTGTTTGCGGAGGATGGATGTCGGTTTTGCGGAATCCAAATACTACATTGTTACAGAGCGTTGGCGTACCCTGAGTCAGTGAACGTATGCAAGTAGGTGTACAAGTGTGACAGTGTGCGCGGTTGTGTGAGAGCGCACGTGTGTGCGTGCGTGTGTGTGTGTGTGTGTGTGTGTGTGTTTGTGTTTGTGTGTATTTGTTTGTTTATTTGCTTTGTGAGATCACAACTTTGTGAGAGTGTGTGACCCCCCCCCCCCCCCACCGTGCCTCCTATATGTCACCTATTGCTTATATGTGCCTCGTCGCTGCTGAGATGAAGCCCGCAGCCACAGCATCATGGCAGCCACAGCAACATGGCAGCCACAGCAACATGGCAGCCAAAGCGGCTGCAGCTGTGGCAGGGCAAAAGAGGAACAAGTCATGGATGCCCGCCGAACATCCCACTGCTGGTGTAGAAAAGTGTTTCTGTGGTGAGAAAGGCAGAGATATACTGTACCGATGCTGTCATGAAGTTCACTGGCAGATAATGGGGAGCGAGAGCGTGCGCTGCACACGCACATGCGTGTGTGTTTCCCAGGTTAACGTTCCAGTTTGCAAGTTAGAGACAGCTGCACGCGACGCCACGCACAGCGGCTGTAGCGAGCGTACCTTGTTTAAGGATCGAGGCTCAGGTCCGTCGTTAAATTGGATAAATGTGCTAAACTTTTATCCTTGTTTTTAGTTTGTGTGCGTGTGTGTGTGTGTGTGTGTGTGTGCGTGTGTGTGCGCATACACCACAGGCAGCTTGGTCGTGTGGATGAGTCCTTGTATGTGAATTCACTTTTTATTTATTTTTTATCTGTATGTTGAATTCATGTGAAACTAATGTCATTGGTGTATTAAACTAATTTGTGAGTGAGGCAAGTTTGGATGCATTTTTGTAAACTAGCTACATTGGCCTACTGACTATATTGTGCTAGGGTCTGGGTAGGAATAATAATAACTTGAATATTAAAAATAACATTACTTTTGTCACACTCTTTTTCAACAATCTCCTGTCCTCAGACATGCAGCTTCCGTCTCTGCTTCCTGCTTCTCTCACTCCTCGTCTTCTATCAGTATTATCTCCTTTCTGCAAGCTAGCAACTCTCCAGTGCATCCATGGGCTGCTTTGAGCTGGTTTCATCAAGAGACCCTCTCCCTGTTTGCTGCCCTGTTGTTTTTGAACTGCCTTGTAGATTTTCTTTATAAATAATTTAGTTGCAAAACAAGATGTGGGCCTCATAATACTGTCATTTTGATTCTGGTGATCCAAGTTGGTGTTGGCAAAGGTAATGTGAACACTGGCACTTCTGAAACAATGTGAGACAATGTGAGACATTACTGTATGTGAGGGGCACACTGAGTAGCCCAGTCAGTTGGACTATCGTCCCTATACTGTATAAACATGTGACCACAGGGTGGAACCCTGGAGGTAACATGGTGAAGTTAATGATCTGTCACTTCTCACAGCACAGGTTTACATATCCTAAATGTATCCTCATAACTCTTTGTTGTTTTTCAGTTAGCAATTTCCAGCTTTCCAGCTTTTTTGTGTATGCTTCATTCATAGGCTATTCCCAAATGTATTTTTATTCTATTATTTGCCCTTGGAATCACATTTTGATTTCTTGGTTTCTTTTTTAGAAACAGCCTTTTCATTTTCTTTGCTATCTCTGTAAATATTCACATTTATTGTTTGAGACAACCAAACTCTTCACAATTTACAGTACAGTATATCATTGCCCATAAGAAATCAAATATTATCCATATGGATTCAAAGATGTCTTCAGAAATAACTGGAGTTACTGGAGTGTGTCATGAGTAGGGCTGACTGGCTCACAGCTTAGAAGACCGTCTAATATATTGTTTTACCATCTCAATCTCTTCTCTATTTTCCATTCTGACAGCCCCAGGACTTTGATCATTACCAAGCGAAGAGAAGATCAAATAAAATACCAGGCTTTTCCTCCCCTTGTGTGTGTGTGTGTGTGCACGCTCGCGCTCGCGCTTAGAGTTTCCTCCAACCTCCTGTAATGATTATATTCCTGCAGCTCTTTAAAGTAGATAGGGTGGAGAAGATTGCAGCATCCATTCAGCACTCAGGCCTAAGATGAGGACGGTCCCCAAGAACAGTGGGAACGGGGTGTCCTCCGGCCCAAGTGGCCTGTGGATCGGTATGTGTGGCTCACACACACACATGACTTAATGAGCTCCGATGTCGGCTCAAGGGCCTTTGAGAGGCATGCCGGTCTTGCCTAGCTAAACTCATTGACGTCACCATCAGTTTCATGATGGGACAATGGCTCGGCTTTGGGGATTATGGGTGATTGCAGTTCACTGTATTCACCAGCGTGGCAAATAGTTGTCCTTCTGTGTGCCCTGGCTGTTTAAAGGTATAGTCAGCTATTGCAAGCTAATACAATTTTTTGTCAAATTTACCAAATGTCTCCTCACATTTTGCTATCTTACTGTTCTCTGTACGCGCTGAAAAAATAATCCGGAACTTCTACACAGCTCTGATTTTGTATATAGGAACATAAACAATGCCACTTGGCTTCGCAATGCATTTCAATGTGTGGGGCAGAGCTTTTGAGGGAGGGTGTTATTATTTCAACTCGAAGTTAGCAAGCGTTCTTGAGAATGACTAACCCTGCCTATCTTTAACAGTCAAATCACATCTCCTGACTTCAGACGCTGCCCCTCAGAGGCCTGGAGGAGAGTTACATTAGCCATATAACACCTGGCAGCGGTGTCACAAGGCCATGATATGCACAAGAGGGGAAACAACACAGGCAATAGACACGGCCAACCCCACTGCTTTCATGGTTATTTAGAATGCCACACCACCACACAGTCACACCACAACCCCCATGAGACAAACATGTTATGAGCCATAATCATGTTACGATACAAACATGTTATGAGACAAACATGTTACGAGACACAAACATGTTATGAGACATAATCATGTTACGAGACAAACATGAGACAAACATGTTACAAGACACAAGGATGTTATGAGACAAACATGTTATGAGACACAAGCATGTATCATGTAAGGAGACACAAACATGTTACGAGACACAAACATGTTACGAGACACAAACATG
Source organism: Typhlichthys subterraneus (assembly GCA_027564835.1). Classification (NCBI taxonomy): domain Eukaryota; kingdom Metazoa; phylum Chordata; class Actinopteri; order Percopsiformes; family Amblyopsidae; genus Typhlichthys; species Typhlichthys subterraneus. The sequence goes on from JAODUH010024039.1 coordinate 7,767, forward strand.
TTATGAGACACAAGCCCCATACTAAAGCAGGCTTGAGGGACAACTACAACTGTGTGTGTGTGTGTGTGTGTGTGTGTGTGGTTATAGAAGGGGCACAACAGCGAGAAGGGATGACAAGGCGTCCCATAGGTCCAGTGTCCAACGGCCGGCACACTGTACCCACCCCCACCCTCTATAATCTAACCCCCAGCCCAGATCATACTGTACAGCTTGCTTGGATGAACTGTCTGTACATCACATTCCACCCACAGGCAAGATGTAGCCTCTCAGTCTGCCTGTGTGTGTGCGTGTGTGCGTGTGAGTGTGTGTTCACGCGCGTGTGTTTCCTGCGCATATCTCATATCTCAAGTATGCATGTTTTTTTTTTCTCTTGCATACACATTTTGTGAATTACACTTGTCCGTTGCATAACAGATGAGCCGCGTTGCTCTTCTCGTAGGCATTCACTAAATGTTCAAACCGTCGCTCAGCAGCTGATTCCACATGTCACGGATTTAACCCTTTGTTTCCTTCTAAAAATATACTCCTATAAAATACACAGGCTCACCATTAGCTTCTATCTGAGGGTCGGCGTGAGAGAGTGTGGCCACATGTACCCATTGACTGGACGCGGTACATTTTATTTATTTAAGCTTGTCTTCTGAGTCACAATAAAGGGAAAGTAATATGGATCTGACTCTATCCTCGAAGGGGGCCCAGCGAGCACTAGCTCCAAGCCCAGGTCTGTTCAAAGACAGACAGAACCCAAGAGAGGGATTAGGTGTTAGGCTGAGGCTCCGGGGTGATCAGTATTCCCGGCACAACCGTGACACTATAAAAAGACTGAAACTTCGCAGAGGAGCAGGGCTCCCTGAGGACTCAACATCCGCCCGTCTAATCTCTGGCCCCCATCATACGCCAGCTGAACCAATCCGTTGCTAAGACAAATAAGGGAGTGCAAAAGGGTAACAGAATCAGAAAAACATTCCGTCAAGCAGAAATGGAATTCAAATAAGATGGATGAGAGGAAATTAATGTAAGAGAGAAGATTCATTCATTCAACGATCTGTGGATAATAAATAGGTCTAAAAAGCAAACATCATAGATCTCAAAATGCAGGCGATGAAAAGTGTGAGCAACAAAACTGCTTTCACTACAGATGTTTTTGCATGAATATATACCATTCTGTGCAGTTTATACAGTGTGTGGTGCTACGTAAATGCTAGTGGAACAGTATCTCAAACTACCTTTTTTAACGGCCTACGAGTTCAATGTTGGTTCAGTGATGTTTCAAACATTTGACCAAAACTTAAAACAATCCTCATTTATTTGGCTTTGCTGCAGCGTCAAACACAGAAGGAATGCTAAATATTCAAAACAGGCCTATTGACACACACACACACACACACACACACGCACACACGCAAACACACGCATGCACACACACGCTAACATACGCACACAGACACACACACACACACACAAACAGTAAAATTAGTACATTCGTCAATAGCTGATTAGGTCATACACCAGTTGCTGTATCCTAACACAATGAAATGAAACATTTTAATATCAGGATGGTGCAGTGTGGACATTTGTTGCTGATTTGTTGCATTGCCAAAATTCTCTCTGTGTCTTTGTTTCATCCAGGTCAATTAGAAGGAAAATACATTTAGTGGTGGTGTGCACATTAACGCTAGGGGAAATTAAACTGAAGCTCACGAGACCATCCCGATATTGCGAGATTCAGTTTAATTTCACCGTGAGAATCAGTCTGGAAAGCCTCGGGATCATTTTGAATGTGTCAGAGTAGCATCTTATCTTTACAATCAGCTCGTGTTGATAGCTATACGGGCGTGGTTTAGGTGTGCCGACAGGGAAAACCTCCAGATGGTTCATCCAATCAACTGCCAAGTATTTTTTTGAAAGTACCTGCCCTTTACAAACAGTTTCAATGTACGGCTGATGGAGATGGAGTTGTGACAACAATTCCTCTGGCATGTCAGGTTACAATAATGCTCCCAGGCTACAGTAAGATGGACTGGATATGGCGCTGAGGTAAAATTAAACATTTCTGTATAGTACGCACTGGAAATGTGGGGAGGAAGAGGATTTATACTTAAAGCCAATATGGGTATTTTAAAAATGGACTCCAAATAGATCAACTTGAGAGCCGGAAAGTGGTTATGGCATTGCATTATGATTATGATACGTTAGACATTTATGGAGAGGTACAAGTTGTGTCATTTGAATTGGTTAATTAAATACATATTGATGAATGATGCATGATGAATATGCCCATATATATAATGTCCATAAAGTTTTTTTTTTTTGCAAAAGCCTGAAAGTTTGCAGCCATTTATTCCAACCAAATACTAGACCAGCTGATTTCCCTACGAGGTCATTCACTCTGTGGTTGCTATTACGATGAAAAGCAATCGTTGTTTGGTTAACCTCCTGGGCATCAATGGCCCATGCTTGGACCACACCGTTTACGGATTTTGACTGGAAGAACAAGAGGCTGTTTTTTGTCTAAGGTAGTCTGTATAAAGTGACATCATCTCTAAAAGGGGAAGTGTGTGCACAATGTCCTCACCCATCTGTCTCTCAAGACACCCTAGGTCATGTTAACGAGTAAATAGCTAGCACACCAAGTTAGCTCCCCCGCCTGTGATGTGATGTGACTGTGGATGAGATGACGGGCAGGGAAGTTGATGTGGTTCTGTTTGAGCCTGGTTGGTGAGCACAGACAAAAACAGAAATGTTATTATATTCTTGTACACCTTCTGCTGAAGCCAACCATTGGAGGGTAGACTTATTTCCCACCCAACACATCTGTGCAACCCCATCCTTGTCTTCCACAATACATTATAGTGTAAAAACAGCAGTATATTTCACACGACTACAGAAAATTCCACATTTCATATGAAATCCCAGATTATAGACCCTGGCGTAATAATTGTGCCTTTAATCTTCCATCTACCGATTCACACATGTAAGTGTGTCCCATTAAGCTGTGCTACCAGAATTAGTGTCATTACGCTGTCATTTCTGCTCTCTGTGGTGTTACAATATAGACTGATCGGGTGATGATGGCTGGCAGAGAATTGCCATCTGTCCCTCATTAAATGTCATCCAACTAAAATAGGGCCAAGCCAGCAATAGTGGGTTGACTGGGTTCTGCACACACACACACACACACACATACGCACGCGCACGTGCACTCACGCGCACACAATACAAACATTCCCTGAGATGCAGGATCGGTCACAGTATAACCCCAGTGTGTCTTTTCACCAGGAAAGCAGGGAGATGTGCACTGCCGTCCAAAGGCTAACCGCAGTAACATTGAGTTATTACTAAAAATGATAAATTCTTGATAACTGCTTTATCTTGTGACAAAGTATCACAGTTCAACATTTTTTTGTTTTTGAAAAAAATACGTAAAATAAGTTAAAAAAAATATATATATATATATATTCTCAGTTTGACTGTTTGCGTACAGTAGTTACTGTACTTAGGCTTTGTGGGTCAGTGTAGTGGCAATGGTGCACAACAGAAGCACCCCTGCCTTTGGTGAGAGATACTTTTCTGAAAGGGCACTGTGTCACAGCGAGAATTTCAGAGTCTGCTTTGTGCTTAATTTGCATCCACACAGGGCTTTACTATTGTGCTGGCTAGGGTTAATCGGTACATTTTATGACCCACTTCAGCTGTGACATTGCAGGTCTTCTTTTAAATGACATTCCCGTGTCCCAACCAGGGAATTGGCCAGGCTAACCCGATGGCACATTAATAAAGCTGCATAGCATAGCTTAATTTATAAAATGAAAAATAAACTGTTAATATAATATATGGTATATAGTCGATCTGTCCAATGCCTATAGGCAAATCCACAGAAGAAGTCAAAGAATTTAGGAGAAAGGAGTCTATCTATCTACTGGATAGTAAAGTGACAGAAAATATTTTGGCTGTGATATGGTTTATCAATAACAGTGCCAGTTCAATGGAAAGGAGGGTTTCTCCAACCTACTGTATACCTCACAGATGACATCATTACTCTCAAATATTCAGATGCATATCGCTGCTCTTTTTCCCATCCCCGCTCCTCATTCTGTTCTGTTTATTTCCCAGGTCAGTGGCGATAATTGGAGCTGTGTGACAGGAAGGGGCCGTCTCTGTTATTGTTGTGCCTTTTCTGCTATGGTGTGGAGCAGCTCGTTCATTTGTGATTTACATAAAGGCCCCAAGGGAGAGGACAGCCCTGCAGTTGATCATCTTTTATGACCCTGTCTGTCTATAGTGTTTATCAGCTCACAGAAATGGATGGAAATGGGGAAGGGGGTCGGGCAATTCAGGGCAGAGATGTCCTGATATATGTGCTTGTATTGGCTGTATGAAGAGCATTTCACTCTTTGTCCTACCTCTGTTAATCACTAGCAGCACTTTGTACTTCTGGTGTCCATGACTCCATGCACGGCCTGTGCCTTGTTGGTGAGAGGGACACTCCACTAGACCAGCCTTCATAAACCCATGAGCAAGCTGGATGATCACTATATACTGTCCGAGAACGCACACAACATAGGCCCCCGGGCTGCAGACATCGCTGGCTTGGGTAATTGCTTCAAATGCAGTGTTTGATTGCATTAAGGACTGACCAGTTGATTGGATGAGCCTGTCATTTTATGGTGACTCATCCTGCCCAAAACTGATTCATTAACCAGGTCGTGCTTGGGCTTGGGAGGAAGGGGTGGCTTGTGTATGAGGGCATGTGGTCATGTGGGCATATACAGGAGCCACAGTAATTGAAGTGTTGGAGTTGAGAAGAAAATGTATAGAGACAAGCATAGAAAGAGCCCTGTCAACTGCCATCTATTCACATCACACACACATCATGATTAGTCTAAAGTAATAAACTGGAAATTGACCGTGAATACAAAATTATGAAATACAGTACATTGCAAGGTGGCAAATGGCAACATCCAAAGAGTGGTTGCAGCATGCAACTAATGAATAAGATGTTATTATGTATGTTTAATTACAGTATGAATAACGAATAAGATGTTATTATGTATGTTTAATTACAGTATGAATGTATAATACAATTCCATTACATACAATCCACAACATGTAAAGGAGTGTTAATTGCATATTTTAAGTTTAAATCACATGAAATATATAAAATATATGAAATATACAGTATAAGGTAATGAAATATAAGCCCTGAGTTTACCAATCCCAGGTTTGTACACTCATAACACTGATTCTAAAATCTCATGTTTGACTAATAATGTGGCTCGGTCCACATTAAACATGTTACCATGATGTCAGCAAAATCATATTCAGAGCAGTTAACAGCTCTCCGTTTCTGAGTTGTCTTGAATGCACCATTAATCAGCACTACTCACAACACAGGTGAAGCGGCGCAACCTGACTAATGAGATGGAAACAACAGGGGAGATAAGAGATAAGGAGACTCATTTAAATATGTATAATTTAAATATGTTTTGACAGCTGTCTTCCCTTTGTTCAGGACCTCCTCTCTCCTTTTGTGAATTGTGTGTTCAAGTACAGAATAATGTCATTCAACAACATTACCTGCTTCATTTTAGACAAGCCAAAACAGTATTGATGGACTGTACCACAGATGGACTGTACCACAAAGCCAATTTGGGGCGGGGGAAGGCAGTGTGCTTGAAAAAGGGTAGTGGAGCTGTTGCTCTGATGTAGAAGGACAGAGTCCTCCCTGGACGTAAAGCATTTCTCTATCTGGGGCTGACAGGCTGCGTGGCATTCCCCTGTGCCAGGCAGCCATGATGGCTGTGACACAGATGTGCAGAGTCCCAGCAAGCGCCGGGAGGGAGGGGGTGTTATTCTGGTTCTGGGTATTGTATAGGGGAGGGGTGGGGTAGACTTCTCACTTGATCTGCTTGTCAGGTACAGCTGCTCCTCTAGACTGCGGTTGACTCACGACGCATCTCCTTGTCTCAATGTCAGCAGCAGCAGCAGCTGTTTGACCCCTAACGATACTACAAAACACAAAGGGAACGTCTTGATGTTGAACCTGAGCAGTCAATTGCACATTGAATTGCCACTGAACACACAAGTTCTTCGCTGGTGGTTTCTGTGGGATGAGCGGATGTAAAAAAAAAAAAAACCAACAACAATAACCCCGTGTGTGACTAGCTAACTCTGCTGTGTGTGCGCTGCCTATTGGTGCGGCGGTTCATTGTGTGATGGCATAATGTGCAAGGAGGAGGGAAATATCTCCTTCATGCCTGAGAGGCCATGCCTCATTTCCCTAATGCAAATGAAGGCTGCAAGCAAAGAGGAGAAGGCAAATGCTCTTGGGTGGCTGGCAGCAGTGCATGGAAAATGCTGTGACTACAGCTCGGACTACAGTCCCTCAGTGTGTGCCACTAAAGGAGAGCGGGGGGGTTAAGGGGGCTCGGGGTGGGGATTTCCTCTTCGTAAGAGCTTTGGCATTCAAGGGGGTTTCTCTCGAATTTTGTGTTGCCATAAGCATTCCTCTATTTGGAGGTTTGCCTTTTGAGACACAAAAGGGTTTATTTTCGTCAGATAGGCTTACTCGGCGCCAACAACAATAACATAGCCTGCATACACACAAGTCAAAGTTAAACTCAAAATGTTTGTTGCGTATTGACGGCCGGGCCGAGAATTGTTTGACTTGAGCGTGAGTGAAATATAGCACTGTATCTTCTGATTGTTGACATAGAAGCAGCAGTATTTGAGCATGGACATTTCAAGGACACTTGAAGGCACTTCTTGTCTAAGGACTTTTCGTAGCCAAAGACTGTCCACATTAGTTCTGCAAGTTATGTAAGACTATAAATATACATTTGTGCTGTGAAAGGGGCCAGCTGTAACCCAGGACAAAATTGGAGCACCTTGTTCCTTATCTACATCATCTCCTGAAGGAGTCCCATGATCTCAGCACTGCAGGGAGGGAGACACGTATGAGGTGATCCAAGGTTTCTGGAACACTAGTTCCCTTTCGCATTTTGTACTGCAGCCAATGACGAATATGCAAATCCAAGGAATTATGTATACCCCCCCCCCAAAGAAAAAAAACCGATGTATCCAAGAAAGAAAAACAAACAGGTAACCTATACTTCAAACGGTCTCCACTAACATTTTTATGTAAAACACAAAAGTTAAAGTTGACCAAGTCTACACACAAGTCTACAAGCACATACACATATTTCCCCTTTTTAATAAGGGTACACCATTGTGCATGTTTGAAAATATCTGTGTAAGAGGCTACTAGCGGTAGACCAGAGTCTTTCTCTCCCGTATGAGATAAGAATTTTGGATGCAGACACACGGCCAAACGATGATCGTACTAAACGACGTCCTCAGGTAGACTGAACCAATGGCAGGGCAGTGGGGGAGTGCTCAAAGGCGAACCCTGACAAAAGAGGCGGTGCGCCGGAGCACCACTACAACACACCTTCAGATAGTGATGAAGTAGGAACAGGAGTCGTATCTATTGAGCAACAGCGGCGATATCCGAAGGTATCGTCGGCTCGTGTAGGGAAACAGGTGACACTCAAAGAGGGACTCCGTGTTGTAGCCTATAGCCTTAACGCTAATCGGTAGATGTTTATAGCCTACTATTTAGGCCTATTTATTACAACATATGTAACTTAGAACTACATGCATTCGATCTGATTATTTAGCCAGTCCACCAAGATGGAAAATGCTCACACCAAATCGGCTGCTGAAGTTTTAGATAACTTCAGTGTGAACGAAAACACTGGACTGACATTGGAACAAGTAAAAATCAATTTTGAACGATATGGACTTAACGGTGAGTAGCCTATTTTGTTAATAGTAGCTCAGATCATCCCAAGTACAGCTCGAAGCCTCATTATACTGTCACAACATTGCGCTATGCTGCTCTGTCGTTTTGTGTTTAGTTTATACGCACCTTGTTTGGAAGCCACATACATACTGATCGTGATCGATTCATTTGTAATGTGGCACGACTTGTACGTTTATCCTCTTAGATGTGTCGTTTTCCCACAAAACATTTATTTTTTATTGTCGTGGGAACCTTGTTGAGGCAACATGCACGAGAAAGAGAAAACGTGACATTAGCCTACTGTACGTTGATCATATCATCTGCTGCGATGCATCTGAACAGAGCTATAGTCTACCCACGTCGCACAAGAGAAAAGGAAGTGCTATGCTGTCAGTTATAGTGACATACGAGATGAGTAAAGATTCATTAAAAAAATCTACAGCCTGTTTACACTTTCAACATCCTACTCCATTTGGCAAAAATGTCTCGGTTCAAATTACTAGTGGGTCTTATGTTTACGTTGATGAAGCAAACAAGGTGCACATCCAGTAATTAATTGGAAATTAATGAATATATCAGTTAAAATTGCATAATGTATTGTTATATATGGCCTCTCATTGTGTGGGCAAGCACTCACACAGTTCTTGTAGTTATTCGTATAGTTGTATGTGTAGGCTCACATACAACTATAATACAGTATACTATAATATAATAATTCAAGTCATCAATTGCCGTTATCTATGGAGTGAGCAGAGTGACTTGTGCTGCAGCAGTTTGCCAGCCCTAATGCCGTTGCACCAGAGACTCAGTATACATACGTGTCTGTATCGAACTTGGTCCTGGATGGATTACCTTTCCCTATTGCCCCGTCATTTGCATGTGTGGCCGAGCAGTGCATGGGGCAGCGCAGTATATTGTCCCAGTCCAACACTAGCGCTTTTGTTACAAGCAGCCACGCTATACCCAGTGGCCTTTGATGACTTCATGGAAAAAGCAATGTCTCGCTACTGATAGCATCTCTTTCACTTTAACTGTGAACTTCCTGCTTGTGAGAGCATGCACACATACGTTCATGCAGAAGGGAATACCTTTCCCTTCTGGGCTAATGGCAGGGTTACCCCTACCCATTCAACAGTAGCAGTGACGGGGTAGTCTGATGACATTGCGGAGTGACATGTTGTTGCTTCTGAATGGAGAAAAAAAAAAACTCTCTCCCAACCCCCAACCCCCCCCCAGGCACACACACAGCACATGCACACACAAAGCACATACAGTACATTGTCGCCGCACGAATGGATTTCTATTTGTTGCAGTCTCTTTTCAAAGCCAGTTTGTGGGTGGTATGATTTATGTCACTCCCATTAGCGCGAGTGCAATGTCATTTATTAGGAGGCATGTCATCAAGAACTGTGTTAAATGAACATTTCCACAAATGTGATTGGTTATGTCTGCCTGGTCAACAGAGCTTTCCAAATGGGTTCTAGTTGTGACATTACATGGGGCAACCCTCTCTGCCGTATAAGTGGAGAAGGAATGTGCTGTAAGTATCCACTGGGACTATTCCGGTACCTGTGCCCCTGGAATGCCGGAACAGGAAGATAGTTCAGCTACTGTAATATGAGCAGATATCATCTTTCTTTTTTATTTTTTTCTCTCACTCCAGAAACATTATTGATTTGGGAACAGTTTTGGAATGGATGTGGACTTTTTTTTAATCCACATCCTGTACTGTAAGGTATATTCTTGAGTTGTTCCACCTCTTACTAAAAGATAAGGGGAGTGTTTTTGTGCTATGTTTGAACATGCTTATTAGTTTCTCTTCAAACATACAGACCAGATGGTATATAGTCTATGTGTGGTTTTGAGACTCAGAGTATAGTTGCATTTCAACATTGCATTTTATGTTATTACATTTTATGCAGTGTAGCCTATGCTAAGTTTTATTACAATTTAAACATCACTGGAAACTTCTAAGCAGGTTTTCACAGGTAAATATAATTTGTCTTTTGCAGTATTGTAGAGGTCACCTCATTCTGTAGTGGTCTTGATCTTTACACCCCCCCCCCCCAAAAAAAAAAGATCACAAATGTAAAACATTTGCTTTTGTCTTCTAAATGAAAAGGCATAAGCGCTCTCAATGCTTCCAGGGTTTCTTTGAATATGCTCTGGCAAAATCCAATAAGTATAGCATCGGTGCAATATCTCGTCCGTCTGAGGTGTTGGAAAACTGGCTTCGCTGCTGCAACATTTACAAGCATTTCCCATCTACTCTCAACTGCCCCCACACCCCCCATATGCACAAAAACACATACATACATCTTCTATTTTGTCTATTTGGGTGCAGGGGGATGCATAATTTCGAGCTGTTGGAGTTTGCGTGTGTTTATGTGTGTGTTAAATATGTCATTTTGCCAAGCATTGAAATATATTATCATGAAATCACAGGGAACTGCAATGGAAGGAACCATAACACACTGTTTCAACACAGTGTTGAACTTAATGTTAAGCTTTTGGAAATATACTCTGAGACCAAAAGATGACATTTTGCACTGTAGAAGCAAGAAGTGGTCCATAATAACTGGTAATATAGTGTTCATATCACATGCCATAGAATAATGTGTTAGCAGCAGCAAGACAATTTGTTCAAGAAAGTCAATCATTTGTAGTTTTCCCTTTTCATGTAAATTGCGAGAGAAAGTTCTGGCACCTGTGGAATAATAAGCTTTCATGCTGGCATGTTGTATTAAAGTAGTATATGGTATATTGGGATATTTTGCCATAGCAGGACTGTGCCACTGTTTTAGCAGGCTGCATCACTATGTTTCCTGATAAAAGACAATAACTTCCTTTATTTAGCAAGAGCACACATTGTTATCTCACTTCCTGTGACAGAATTTAAAAGTGTAACTCGCATGGTGTTGCTGCAGTTGACATTTCATTACAGATTTGATTGTTATTCTGTCATGTTCTCCTGCGAACCTTCACATTGTCTTTTTAATGAAAAGGGGGTTTCACAAAATGAATATCCCTGCAATATATTTTTGTGAGGTCAACTTTTATGGTTGTGTAGTTGAGGTATTGTATTCGATCTCTCACACACTATACTGCATGTGTCAGTTACCTTGTCTTTAGGTCGAGATGTCACTTAAAGCAATATTTTCCTGGTAGGGATGGCACGATCCTTATTTTTCAGTCCCGATGCCAATACCAATACAGATACCGGCACTTTGGGTATCGGCCGATACCGAGTACCGATCCGATTCCAGTGTTAAATAAAGTTTTAAGTTCAGTCCATCCATCCATCTTCTCCCGCTTATCCGGAGTCGGGTCGCAGGGGCAGCAGCTCAGCAAAAGGACCCCAAACTTCCCTTTCCCTTAGCCACATTAGCAAGCTCTGACTGGGGGATCCAGAGACGTTCCTAAGCCAGTGTGGAGATATAATCTCTCCACCCAGGAGAGATTATATCTCTAAATGTAGTTGCAAAGTAAATTATAGCCAATATCTATTTTTGGATTTAGATGCATTTTAGAAAGCTGCTGCTGATAGTGTGGCCTGGGTATGTTAGACATGGCTGATGCTTGACAGTAGACCTACGTGTGTAAATTAATTTAATTGGATTAGACCCATGGATCGGTTACAACCATCCCTATTTTCTGGCCCTGGAAAAACTGGAAAAATGCTGTTCAGTAATTATTGTCTTCCATGCAAACTGTAATTATGTGCTGTAGACTGTCTTTGACAACAGCACATATAGCCACTTTACAGTATATAGATAGTTTTCATCCGTTTGCGCAGAACAGCTGAATGGTCAGTTTAAACCGTAGCCTAAGGCAGGCAGTTTCACAAGAAACTGTGTGCTGGCTTTTAGCATAACTGTTTTTACAGATGAAATGGTGTCCTGGGAACTCTATATATGAAACGCTACTTGTGTTTGCATTGTTTATGTCCCGAAGGTGTTTGTGTAACACCTGGTGCATGAAGGGTCAACAGTGTGATGCCCACAAACTTTATCACCATTAATAAAAATAAACTTTCACTTCACATAACTTGCTAATATGTGATTAAGTCCCTTTGAGTCATTTGGGTTGGTCTGGGCCATATGTTATTGATCCCCAAGTCTCTGTGTGCTGAATTAGTATATTATGGATTTGTTGTGAGCATTTATTTAAGTGTATTTTTAATATATGAATGATGTATATGTGCCTGCAGTCAAACATAATTAGTAGCAGAGGTCTGTGTTGCATATAAATCAAGCATTCATTTATATGCACTCACTGTATGTTGCTGATAATCTACCAGTAAGAGAGGTTCTGCTGTATCGGAGTCAACATAGAATCTATTTGTCCCTGACCACATGAATCCTCAGGGCTCCCACCATGTAGCTACCAGCAGCAGAAGAGCAGCAGTAGCAGCTCCTGAATGTTAATGTTGTTTACCATCTTGATTCCTGAAGGACAAGGAAGGCTGACGTTTTGTTAGTTTGACATGGACAAATGAGATAACACAGCAGATAGATTGGTGTGTTGTTAAATAACTGCTGAGATGAGGCTCTCTTCTGGGGATATACAGCAGGTCTATACACTGGACTGTAGTCTGTTATACTTTAGACTACTATTATAAATAGTAATTGTATAATGTCCATGTGTCATTGTGCTGTAGAATTGATTGGTGATACAGCCCTTCTGCTCTCATTCCGACTCAAATGATTTATTTTGAGGTTGACCAAGATACCTAAAGATATAGAAGGTACTGTAGTGTAACTGTGCCACTTGACACGATTACTTTCCTCTGAGAGGGGGAGCCCTCTATTGACATGCATGTTAAGTCACATACTCACATACACATTTATAATTCACATTAGATATGGTTAATGCATTCAGACCTTTTCTGGCAGGAGAATATTAGCATTCCTGGTCCCCTGTGCTTACTTTTCCTCCGCTCTGCCAGAAACCGGCTGGCTAACTAGGTAAAGCTGTTCATTACTAATGAGAAAAAGCGAAAAGTGCCAGTATTTGATATCTGCAACCCAGAAACGAAGTTATGGGGCCTGGGGACAGTACATGCTGTTTTATGGTCTTGTGGGGATTTGATTGACAGGAGTGACACACATCTAATCACTTGACTTGAAAAATCATGTTTTAATTTTCACAATCAGAGGGCCTGTTATTAGTGCTTCTTAAGCAGAAAATAATGTGCAATGTAATCATGCTGATTCTGGCCATGGAAACCAAATGTTGACGCTAGTCTCCAGGAAGTGGTTTCCCTTCGGCCCTGTGCAGTTCACAACACCTCAGAGAGAGAGAGAGAGAGAGAGAGAGAGACCAACCCAACCCAACCCAGATGACTGTAAGGGGAATCCTTGGCAGAAGGAGGGGAGGGAGGCCAGGGAACCCCGTTCAACAGCTCCTTCCTTCCTCCCTCCACTCTCCCGCCCTCCTGCTCTCTTCCCATGTCTGTTCTTTCTCTCTCAGCCTGCCTGTGTACGTATGCAGCGCTACAGCTGCTATAAAAACATTATACAACCCGCGGTAATGGGTAGAGAAGGCCTTGTGTCAGACTGGCGGAGCATGGAAAACAGCAGCGCTTGTTCCTCTTTGACATTCCGGCTGTGGCTGGCAGAGATCAGCCAGAGATCCCTTGTGCTTTCTGCTGGGTCCAGCCTGAACTCTGATAGAGCCTTGCAGACAGAGGAGAAAAGAATCCCACACAGTGACTCATCTACATGGTACCTTGTTGGGCCCAGGGTGTGGGCTTCTCAACAGGGTGGTGTGATATCTTATTTTGTTAATATCCACCAGATAATGGTGAGCTCACAGGGAGCATTATGAAACTAAACATATTTAAGACGGTGTTTAGTTAAGCATCTGCTTGTAGGGCAGCGATTTCTACCTGCAAATAGCAAATACTTGATACTTGTTTTCAGCCAGCTGGCCACAAACCACAACTTTAACCATTAAACCCCCTGTGTCATTCCGCTGGTCAAGATGTGAGGTAAAATAACAGTTATTTCCAGTGGACGCACTTGCGATGTGTGTGGCTTTGGGGCTTTTGTTTTCGGAAGGAGACTGTGGGCTCTCGTCGTGGGCATTCCTATTTCCAGATTCTCTCTCTACAGGGTCACGACTCACATTAGCAGAATGCAGCTTTTTGGAAAGTGTGACAGTGTGACACAAGCTAAAAAAACACAGGTCGTCTTTACAGACTGTATGATATGAATATCTTAAAGGTACAGTTAACTATTAGTAAGCTAATGCACCTATTTTTCCGTGCGCGTGCTGCTGAATAAACTTATCCAGTACTTGTGCATAGCCCTGGCTCTGTAAATAGGAACACAAGTAAAGTGGTGCAGACCGCACACAACAACAATATCCTAGCCTTTCAAATTTGGGCGTGGAGCTTCTGAGGGAGAAACTACACTATGGCATTGATTTATTTAATTCACATTATTTGCTTCAGACATGACAGATGTGTTTGATGCTGTAGGTCATTGGTGGACATTATCAGAAGACTACATGACTGAGATGGCCTATGCGTCATATTGACGCATTGATCTACAGTATTTGCCAGTTGGCTATGTTTAGCTGTCCTTGTTCTTAAGCTCTCAGTGATTCATTTCATTGGTGGAGGTGGCTTCATAATGGGAGGCTTTGTTTAATATCTTATATATTAAAAATTAAAAATATAATAATACGAATAATATAAAAAAATATTTTGCTGCATGAGTAGACTGAACACTTAGTATTTGATCAAATAGCCCAATCATAAAATATATTTTTTAGCTGTTACAACATGACACTAATCCTTCCCTCTACTCAATCCTGAAAAAAGCAGTGTGATCATATTGAATGTATAATAATGACTCTCTCTTTCTCTCTCTCTCTCTCATCCCTTGTTTGCAACTCAATTCCTCCAACACTGGCATGGTGTGACATCCACAGAGCTCCCAGCTGAAGAAGGTAAATATTGAAATTTCCAATGTGCCAGGATTCACCTTCCTTCAATAGCCTTTTACCAAGCTTAAACCAGGATATCCTTAATTTTGTATTGTTGTGTAGGAGGCAAACTTTCTAAGTGCACATTGCTGTAGCTTTCCACCATATGAACACAGTATAAAATGCCTTTTTCGATACATTGAATTGTATTGTCAGACAGTTGTATGAGCTGCTTAACTTATAAATCCAGTTAGCGCTGTGGAATTCTAATGTAACCCTACCTGACCTAATGTTAAAGAACACACAATGATGCACTGTTGCTGATCAGTTAGACTACTGGAGGCCACTCTGGTCATAAGACGCAACTGAACTCTGAATGATAAATGTTTTTATTACTTTCTGCAGATGCTCTTTTATTATTTTTTTATATACTTTACGAAATATAGGTGTACATTTCTCCATGCTATAAAGTAGAGAGCGTTAACTGCTACTGAACTGACTTATTACAAAAATATCTCCTTTGCACAGGTTATCTAATATCTAAATCTAAAGTATTAATGGCAAACAAAGTTTTTACCAATACAATGCCATGCTATGCAGCTTTAAATGATAATTTAAACTGTAGTCCTTGAGGGTCAGGGGCTTCTCTGTGAACTGTGCTGTACTGTATGTGTGACTGTTGCAGGCAAGTCTCTGTGGGAGCTGGTGGTGGAACAGTTTGAGGACCTTCTGGTCAGAATCTTGCTGCTAGCGGCCTGCGTTTCCTTCGTAAGTAATTGCTCACACACCCAGCTTGCCACACGTATATATAATGCAGATTTGAGATGACTAAGGTAAACTGGTTATGTGTTTTTCTTATCTGTAGCCTTTCAAATGTTGTACTTCACAGGATTGGTGTGGTCTAGTGGAATAGCAGATCTTACTGGCTAGTTCTGCATTTGGACACAAATGGTACCATGGTTATAAAATTGTAATGATAATCATAAATACCACCCCTACCTTTAACAAACCCCTCTAAATGGCATGGAACATGACTGTGAAGGTTGGAGAGGGGTGGGGAATCCTGACCATATAATGACTTCTTTCCATTTATCGCAGTTAGTTCCTAGTGCCTTTTAGATGGAATTGCTGTGCTATTTCTGGAAGGTGGAAAATGTCTCTAAAAATGTATTGGTGACTAAAGTGAGTAAATTAGTGACATAATATACTATATGTGGTCCAACTGCTCTTGTGTTGCTGCTGAGTTTCTGGTTTGAGACCTATGGCGTGGGGGTTGCAGCGGCAGGAAATTAAGAGTACCAGCTTAGGTTTTGTCACTTCATTTTGGCTGTCCGTAGTAGTGGTAAATGTGTTGTTTATAGCGATGCCCCTCTCCTGTTCCACTGCTCAACAGCTTCTATGGTCATGACTCGAAACGGACTTTAAATTAGTAAAACTCTGATAATATGACACTTTAACGGCTTTTCTCTTTTAACAATTTTTGTATTTGCTCATTTTACTGTGTATGTGACATCTGTAGAGGCATGATTGAAAATCTATATGGACTGCAGTGATGTTCAAACCTTAACTTGGAACATATCTTTGAATATATTCAAATATATTCTGGTTTATTATACGCCTTACTTGCCTTTGCATGGGGTATTAATATTATTATACACTCGCTGGGTGGATAATACTGTACAATATAATATATATATATGTATGTATGTATGTATGTATGTATATGTATGTATATGTATGTATGTATGTATATGTATGTATATATATGTATGTATATATGTATGTATATATGTATGTATATATGTATGTATATATGTATGTATATATATATGTATATATGTATGTATATATATATGTATATATGTATGTATGTATATATATATGTATATATGTATGTATGTATATGTATATGTATGTATATGTATGTATATATATGTATGTATATATGTATATATATGTATGTATGTATTCGCACCAAATTGAGCATAA
>JAODUH010024049.1:5064-24491 GCA_027564835.1 Typhlichthys subterraneus
GAGGATGTCTAACCCTACCTTTAATTTAAGATCAAAGTCAATAAGCGTTCTCGAGGATGTCTAACCCTACCTTTAATGCAAAACAAATCATGCATGAACACAAAGTATTCTGGGAAAGGGGGCAGATCATTAATAAACTGTGTTTATCCTACAGTACAAATGAACATACGTGTATTTATACATAAAATGTCAGACTCAGACACCAGCAGGTGGACGTTTGAGAGGAGTACAGCAGTAGCCATTTAATAGTTGATGTTAGGGACTTACAGTAGGAGTCCTATTGACTACCTTAACTTTTCACAGATTTAGGAGCTAGCTTTAGCGCTAAACCGCTTTGTGAAATACTCAGACCAAAATTTAGGAGTCCTACATATATGACTGACATGCTGACATGCTCATTATTTTGAGTTTCACTTCAATCAGCAAGTTAGGAGGTACTTACAGTAAGCCTTTTAACAATACAAGCCCTGGATGATATCACTAGGCTACAGGCAGCAAATCAAGATTAGCTTGCTATCTCTGACACAAATTTTTTTCATGCTTATACAGTTTGTTAGCTTTGTTAGACTGTACACTGGAGGAAAGGCAATGGTAGAAAGTTGTCGTAGGAAATAACTTACCTTTGCGATGGTCTCGTGGAACTTGAAAAGTGGGTCGAGAGACTCTGGGGACTCAACAGCGAACTGGGCCTCTGACAAGAAACTGGTTGTCTGTTAGGAAAGACACAATTGTCATGTTCAACAATGATGTTCTTAGATTAGAGTAAGTGTGTATATTCGCAGTGTACGGTATCTGCTAACCGGTTTCAAAGAGAGAAACACAAAGCAAAGCATCTGATGTATATTTTACAGGATGCATTCATTTTCAAGAGATTTAATTTATCAATTGGCTTGTGGGCCTCAACTCGTAGGTGCTTTTTTTTATTTTTTGCCATGTCGACCTATTAAAGGCATTTTTTGTGTTTGTAATTTTGAGTTGAGTGCCGTGATTATCTTTGACATGTAGTCGCACATCTTCTACATTTGTTTGCTCTTTATCCACACCCTGGATTCACTGAGCAGCTCTCAATTTATTCACTCCTAAAAACTATATTTTTTTACAAGCTCATTGCCCCACCATAGTATTATTCTCCTATATTGTACATGACTACAGTTTTCTGGGTCTTTCTCACTGACCTGGAAGTTCTACTACACATTATTATTTCTATGTAGAAATATAGTGGAGTAATGACATTACGCTCCCTCCGTCCCCACAAACAGAAGAGGCTGAGACTAGCGTGTAGCCCACAACGCCTGTATTTTGGTCTGAGATGCTAGGGCTTAGCGTGCCACTTATCTAGTGGCAGAAAGTCATATAGATGCACTTTAAAGCTTGACCACGCACTGTTTAAAGTTAGGCCAAATATTTGTATAACATCACTAATGAAATAAAAAGAAGAATAAATGTGTTCTTGTCAGCTTCTTAATGTATTAATTATACAGTGATGCTTCTGGGTTTTACCTGTCAACCCTGAGCCCTTATGGACTTATCAGAAAAGTATTGAGAGTGAGATGGGCCCTAATGCGGTTTATAAAAACTCTTCTCACAGCGATCTGGTCACAGAGGTACAGACTACGTTCAACTGACTCACTGTGACTGGATAGCTCTGTTGCCACTGTTAGGAAAGGGCAACTGTTTTGAGTATAGGCTATAGCTGCCACGTCATTATTCAGTTTGACAGAAAAACATCCTCATGAATCTTCAATCATCCTGAAAAGAAACAGCTGCATTACAAGGGGTTTAACCAGAGGCTTTGGCAGCAACAGGGCATTAGTTTTACACTTACAACCTACACAGGAAGAACAGTTTACCCGTCTACTGTGGGCCTTATGGGTCAGAGTGAAAAGGAACCATTACGCAATTTAAACTGGCTAGCAATGCAATTTTAAATTCCACTTATTCATTGTGTTTTACCAGCAATTTTCCACTTTTCATTTATTTGTGCATTAAGAAAGAAAGAAAAATAATTTTTTTTTTTATCTATATATATATATAATATATATTTTTTTTTTTTACAGCATTTTGCTCATTTCAAAAACAGAACACTAGCAGACATAGCAGTAATTGCTAGATCTGACTATTCCCTACTCTCCACACCTCCACCTTGGATATAAACTAGTTGTCACTCATTATAAAGAAAAATGTGTCTTCTGTATTCTCTCTTCTTCTGTTCTATTGTATCCTCTTTTGTCTTAGAGTACAGTGGCAATGGAACAAGCTGTCAGACCACTGGAAGGAAACAATAGTAAACCCTCTTAGGACTACACAGCTGCCAGAACGTTTTGTTCTGCTGTCAGACACACATACTGTAAACACACACACACACACACGCATGCATATATATATACCTATTACACAGGCGCACACGTACCCCCACGCACACACACACGCATATATATACCTATTACACACACGTGCACCACACACACACACAAACACACACACGCGTGCTTTGCATGTAAATCAAGCTACCTGGCACACCTTGGACAACCCCAATAGAACTCACCTAATAACTTAGCAGATGTGATGCTACCATCTGTACTTATCTCATTCAGTTACCAAAGCCGACAAGGCGGTTAACAATGTCAACGTTTTAAAGGCAAAATTGCTACGCAATGCATCTTGGTTGGCAGGAGCACCTGACACCGCTGGGACACTGTGCTAATTTCAGTCTCCCTGCACACAGGCTGCCTAACATACTTGATGTCTGTTATGAAAAATCACAGCTTAGCATATTCTCCTGAGCCCGTAGAGGAACATTTCCTGACTCTCCAGCCAGAAGATCTAACACGGTTGCAGTCCCCTTAAGAGAGATTATGTTGTTCATCAGTGATAAGCAATCCTTAATAAAAACTGCAGATTTGATCTTAGAAGTATAAGGGCAGAAAAACTCTTTCAAAGAGAAGATTATTTCTTCTTCCAGTGTCTCTGAAGTATAAGAATTGGCCATGATGTTCCTGCCAACAAATAGCCAACAAGTAGGCTAAACTGCAGGTTTAGATGTGCTAGTATGCAGGACAATATTCTACCATTCAATCCTCTTACTGTATGTAAAATCTATTAGCACACATTTGTAACACATTTGTTTCTGATTGAAACACTTATAACCTCTGCATAGGTTATCGCCACATAAGTCACACATTGGCTGCCAGTTGATGGTTAAGACAGGGTTTTCTAAACCTTTCATCCCGTGACCCCAAAAATAACCATATATAATAATAATATACACCCACCCACATGTAAATATTGCTGCTTCAGACTCTTCCGTCTCACGTTGCCCTACGTGACGACGTCACAGCTGCCCTTGCTCTCTAAACACCTGCAGCTAACTGTACTGTATGTAACACCTGGCTGCCTGTATTTTCCATCTCTTCCCAATACCTTTAAGTTGTGAAGCGTTCTCTTTGATGTTCTAAATTGTTGGGGATTTAAAAGGTGTCTGTATCATATTTTAAACATTAATATAGCAGCAAACAACTACTATTTTCAGGTTGTGGTGCAAGTGGTAGCTCTGTGATGGGTCTGGGTTCGATTCTGGCCTGCTGATGTAATTTCCCGTCAATGTAAATGTAATATAATGTTTTCCCTGTAAATATATGGAAATGTGGATAGAAGCATACAGAATGCTACTGTATGTAATCCTACTAAAGAAAATAATAATGAATTCCTAGTGTACATTGCAAGTGGTGGAAAGACTCGTATGATTAAAGCGGCTGTCTTAATAGCTTCAGTGCAGGTTAAAGCAGTAAATTGCTGTAATGCTATGATAACAAGCAGCCCAAACTGCAAGACAAACAGCCCCCTGCATCACGGCACTGCGGTCCCATGATGCATAGAGCGCACGCACGCAGATTCCAGGGAGTACAAACACACACGATCATGCAGACAGGTAGACAGACAGACTGGTTTAGTTCTACCTCAGCTGGATTCCAACTGATTTCCCCCCCTTCTCTTCTCTATCTTATATTTTTCCTCACTCAGTCTATCCAGGTGTTGGGCTTAATTGGATTCTTTCACTTTGAGTTTGAAACATAGAGGGGTACAGCAAGGTTCACGTTTGAGGAATACGAGCGTCAGGAATGAACAGCTGAAAGGCTCAGCAAACATTTGAAGCTCATGGTTGCCGTCTTAACATGTACACCTTGCACAGCTTATTACCATATACCAGCGACGTCGCCAGGTCGAATTTTGCGGGCTGTAGCCCCCCCCCTATAAAATGAATTGGCCTCCCTAAATAAATAAATATTTAAATCAATATATTTTGTCATCAATTTCAAACGTTCCATTGCATCGCGTCAGATTCGGCTGGTGACAAGCTATTTGATACATTGCTTAAATAAAATATACAGTATGCACCACAGAGTAGCAACCATATATATATATATTAGAAAGTAGTAGCACGTTTCCAGTAGATCACTTTGTGAGTAGTGTTTATAGCAATGTCATTGTACAGCATTAACCTCAATTTCTCCTACCTACTTTCCTAACTGTAGGCTGTAGACTAGCTACCGAGTCAGACTGAAGTTAGATGGATATATTAACATTCTTCAAGAGAGGTGCTCTGCAGATCTGATCTCTCTGCAGATCAGCTCTGCAGAAGCTCAATCCGGTGAGATAGTATGATTATACCAGTTGAAACAAATACATTAAATCTAAAACATTCATGGCCTGTTAAGTCTTGAGTTATTACAGTAATAACAATGGGCTACATTGACATTGTAGGAAGTATACTTCATGATTTCATCCACAAATTAAGCATCAAATCCTTTGAGAGAATTAGGAAGAGGAATGCAGTAGTTCTGGAATATGTTGAATGATTCTTTTATAATGTATAAGAAAAGTTAATTCAGAAGGCTTTGGTAGATGACAGGGAGGCAAGTGGCCACAAGACGTTCGTGATGATAAATATTGTTGACATTATTTGTTTGTTGTTTTGTTTATCATATGTAATTCTTACTTAGATTCGTGTAGCTCATTGGATTAATTTAGGTTCGCCCCATTGTGGAAGGGGCAATTGATTTTGAAAGATATAAAATTACCTGTTATCGATTTGTTTCAATCTAAAGTAATTGTGGCTACTTAGGACGGCCATTTTTGTGTTTTTTGATGGTGTTGGGTGGACTAGCATGAAGTGTTGCATTATCATCATCTGCTGGACTGTCCCTTGACCCATCTGTTCCAGCATTAATATGGCATGTGTGAAAATATGCCAGAGGGTAATATGAATGTAGCTGCATGAGAGAAAATCACTGACAGTGCCTGAAACATTATCCCAGTCATTTGTAGGAACTATGTGTGTTGGGAAAGTATATCTATAGCCAACTTTGACCAATAATTGCCATATTTTGATGGGTTGTACACCAGTTGTTAATACATGGGGGCTTAAAACATTATCTTCCAGGAGCATGTCCCCAGACCTCCCTATAAAAAACGTAGCCCCTCTATTAATTAATTATTTGTTAAATGTAGGTGAGAGGTAAGTCCATTTAGATGTTTCACCATTACTTAAGGTTCTGACAAATAAGGGCCTAATTGCCCGTATTGGCATAATTTACCTTAGCAGTCATGTGAAATTGCACATACAGCTACAACAGGTTTCTCAAACGGCTCCAGAAAAAATCAGGAAGGGGGGAGGGTATGTTTTGGGGTTGTTCATTTACAAAATAGGGATCTCTTCATTCTTTTTTAACTTGCTCTTGTTGCACATAAACATTCTGTCACCTTCTGAATCTCCAATGTGAACAGAACAAATGTTATTGTGCCAGTTGTTGAATTGATCAGATACGATAGCTCCTGTAACTAACTGTTACAGATATTTTCGGAGAGGGAAGAGATTTCCAATGAACAACATATTTTTCGTTCCAGTGAAACCTATGCACATTTGAACTTAATTTACCCGAACAGAAATATTGACACATCTGGCAATTCAAATTGAAATCCTGATGCCAAAGTTAATGCTCAGCTGAACAGACCTGGATTAAAGCCACTGGTGTCCACCTGTAAATATCCTTGAGAAAGTCACCTAGTATCAATTTATTGCTAACCCATGAGGTGGAATCTGAGATTCTGGAGAAAGATTGTTGCTATTTGAACTTGATCAAAACAAAAATACCTCTCCCTTCAATGCCATAGGCACTCCCTCAGAAGCTCCACCCCCCACATTGTACATGCATTGCGTAAACTAGGATAGTGTTGTGTGGTGCTGTCTGTTTTCAGCATGCGTACAGAGCAGGCAAATAACAAACAATGTACATTTTTGCTGAATTTGATAAAAGGTGTCTTATCTTAAAATTGTTGACCACACCATACATCTGAGCTGTACTATTACAGTAGCTGTTCATTCTGAATGTATTATAACAGCCAATGTACCAGACTGTGGCTTTGCAGTATAATTGATGGTGAGATTCATGTTTAGTTCTCTATGTCAGGGGTTTCCAAACTTACCAAGTGTAAGACCCACCTAGAGAGGACTAATCTATTTAGAGACCCACCAAACACCAAGTACCGGTAACGTAATTTTCAAAAAACCTATCCATTTTAACTAATGCTATATCTGTGTGTGTGCATGCGGCTAAATAGGATTTCATCCAATTAGGAACAAGTAGACTATTTTGCCACAACCTTACTCACGAGCAATGAGTGGAAAAACACGATAGTAAAGCGCGGAAGCTGCTTGCAATTTTCGTGACCCACTCACTCCCACTCAGTGACCGACGAGTTTGAAAACCACTGCTGCTCTACGTTACTGTGACAGTAGCATACATAATCAATAAATCAATAAGTGAGAGAATGGTTCATGAGAGAGCCCAGATTGATAGAACCTTTTAGCAGGGGCTGTACCAGCAAACAAAAACAAAGCAAAGAAAATAGATAGTATGAAAGTGTAAAATCAATCCAACTCACACTTTAGTTAAAATGCCCCAGGAGTTTTGTCTGAAAAGCAAATCCGTCTCAAGACAAAATCTAAGATCTTTATGTGTTACGAATTCCCTTTTTAGATTACAAACAAAAGATTAATGATGTACGGTGTACATACTTAGACCTCAGTGTCAGTTCTCCGACACCACAACATCGTTTCTCGGACTAAACGGCTTCAGGTCTCAAGAAAGAATGCTATCAAATCTAAAGTCTAGAACAATTGCAATCAGTAAAAATAGCCTCAGGCAAAAATCCATCAGGTTTAAAGATATCAGAACCAAACAAATAAAAACACTTTCACAACCACGTGTGTGGTCATTTTCAGGTAGGTGTTTTGCTAAAATACAAATCTCCTCTACTGAGGGACTAAAAATTACTTCTGTTATAAAAGTCAGGGGAGGGTAAACAGCCATTTATTTTCTTTCATTATGTTCTATTAATGGCCCCATTTTTCTCTTTCCGCCATTCCCATTTCCAATTGCATCCCTGCTCCATCCCCACCCACCCTACACTTCCATCTGCTGCCCGCCCTCTCATCTACTTTCCCTGACTTAATCTAAAGTGTACCCCTTTCTCTCCCAACCTCCCTCCGTCGTCTTCCCCCTTTCACTCCCCTCTGTCCCGTGCCACGGGACATCTGTCGTTCCAGAAGACTCTGGGCAGCTCAGCTGACTGATCAGTCAATGAGATGACGCACGTGCACACAATGACGCGCACGTGTGCACTCCCAACCTGGCCATCTCTTTACCTGCCAAACAAGTCACCCTCAAACAAGTCAGACCAGAATGTATTTATTTATTTATTTTAATCAGAGTTCATTTGAGGCCCATGCAGGTGAAATCTGGAATACACATCGCATTAATATTGATATACCGAGGGGGATATGTGCTTGTCTCTTGCTGGCAGGCTGCCTCTCGGTGGCAGTTATCTGATCTCTCCGCGGGGTGCTGTTTGACGGAGAGAGCGATTCGGCGAGATGCGGCGGGCCGGCAGCGCCGGCAGCGCCGCGGCCGTGGACCGGAGTCTGACAGCGCTGGAGCCCTGCAGCCGCTGCCTGGATCAATAGAGTGTATCTGGGCATGGCTGGGATAATCATTTGGACCCACACTGGACTTCTCCAGTGTGATCATTATTGAGGTTCGCTGGTGCTGAGCTCTCTCTCCCCCCCGCCAACCTTCATCTGCTTCATCTTCATCACTAAATCTCTTCCGATGTCAGGCTTCCATCTGCCTTGTTCCATTCTATGCCAAACTCTCAGTGAACCGTAACTGTTGCAGATCATTAAAAGCGGTAAAGGTGCTCTGAGGAGGTTTCTGCACATTTCCAAGCAGCATCCGTGTGTTAAGAGACATCAATGAGGGCGGACTGTTCTGACACAAATATATGATGCCGTGTTGAAGCTGGCCTTTTTCATTTAAATGATTCCACGTTTCCCACGGGGTCTCTTCTGCTGCAAACTGAGGTAAAACAGCTGATGTTCTAGCTCAGGGGTTCTCAAACTTTTCAGGTCACGAACCCCCAAAATAACAGCGCCAGAGACCTGCGACCCCACTATCCCCAGAGGTGGTAGAAGAATAAGTCATATTATTATATGCTACTAGCCTATATTTTAATATAGGCTAGTAGCAGAATACATCAAGTGATGTATAAACTGTACTACTGCTAACAATTATGGCTAAACTATGCCATTTTAATTATTTTAAAATGTTATTTAATTTCTGAAAATCATCTTGTAACCCCCTCCTCTGTGTCTCGCGACCCCCAGTTTGAGAACCACTCTTCTAACTGAAGTACAGCTGCCTCCCTCAAGCTAGTGGGGTTACTTTATCTCTAGCTCTGTGGTGACTAGGCAATAGCAGAGCTATCTTGATGCTTGAATTTACCTGCTCTCTATGAACTGAGAGCGTGCAAGCAGACCATTTATGGCAATAGCAGGATTCACATATCTTAATTTACACAATGATAATAATCTGTTAATGCAGGGTTGGGAAGTAACTGATTACATGGAATAAGTTACTTGTAATTGATTACAAAAAAGCAGTGATTGTAATCCATTACAGTTACCAGCTAAAATAATGGAATCAGAATAGAGGTATTTATTAGATTCTAGGACTAGTTTCAAATTTAAAACGGAAGTTTGCAGAAGAAAAATGCACACAATAATCGACTGTTCTCTTATTAACCTTTCATTAACCTCAATCAATAACTGAAATCAAGTCCTACTTTAATCTGATCCCCTGAGCAACATAAACGGTCACACAAATAGAAATATTTGATGCCGGCAACGCAGTAAATTGCTTTGGATGGCATTTCAAAGAACAAGATTTAGGTGTGAATTAATCTAAATGTAATGAAATAACCAGATTATGTTACCAAATTTAGGTAATCAAATAATTACATTACTGATTATAATTTTAGTCTTGTAACTAGCAATTGCAACAGATTACATTTAAGAAGTAGCCTACCCAACCCTGTGTTAATGTAATCTTTCACAAAAAGACCTACTCACTCTGCACTGATGGCTCCATCGTCACTCCGCGACAGGGCTGCCACACCAACTCTCAGATGTTTTTTTGTTGGCCAATCACGCCATCGCTTCCAGCTGCCTTTTCGATTTAAACAACATGGGAGCTGGATGGGAAAATGACTAGCAATGACTAGCAGTCTGAAACTATTACAGACAGCATGAACTCTAAAGTTGCACTGAGGCACCTTAACATGCATTCGGTCATACGTGATTCAATTATATTCATTCTGCTTAACCGTGTTTGAAGTAGGAGGGCATATTTAAACAAGTTAATCATTTACTTTCTCTGTGTGTGTGGATGCTTGTCGAGATTACCCCATCACACACACACACACCTTTCTGATGCTGTGGGAAGGGTGAGTTCGTGCTAATGATGTTCACAAGGTGACAAGGCTCTGTGGAGACCCATAGCTGCCAGCTCCACTCTTGTCAAGCCATAGCCGCAGCGGAGACTCACTGGTTTAGATTCCACATGGCATCATTTACCCCCGCATTGTCTCCACCATTATGACTCATTTAACAATGAGAAAATTGATGTGTGTTTGTTAGAAACAAAATGCGTATTGAAAATAAATAAATTAGACATATTGAAATATTTCAAAAATACAAGCCAGCGTCCCCTAGAGCTGCAGAAAATGTCACTTCAGATGCATTTATGTCGCATGAACCATTTTCTAGTCAGTCATGATAATTTTTATGTATATTATTTACACATGAATTCAGATAGATTATTAATATTTTGCATTAAAAAAATATGTTGTTTGACATGAAATATGGTGGCTCTGGTTCAATCGATCTTTAAACGAGTTATCTGGTAGTTACAGTACTTTCATTACCTCTCGGTAATAGAGTAATAGAGTAAACCCCACCTACTCTTCAATTTGATTAGCTATCTATCATTGTTCCACCGCACACCTCAAACCTTTACTTACTCCTTACTCCAAACTTTTCTGTCCCTGGGGAGGGGATGAAGGGAATGTTTACCCTTTAGTGCCTATTGTGGTTAAGGCCCTGAACTCCATTGTCCCCTAATCCAATAAAAAGGTTGCCTCCTTCATGTTCGCCCGTATCCTTCAAGGCAAGATCAAGTAAAGTCAAGAATACACGACGTGAGAGGAGGTGTGTGTTATATATTCAATATTGTAATGTTTTCAGATCAGATTTAAAGTCCACAGTTTGAAGCAGTAATTACAGTAAATGAGAGCTGCTGTTTTCATGCTAACTGGTTGATCCAGAATGTATGCTACAGTATGCTTCATAGAACCAGGGTGTTAAATTCTCAAACAATCTGCGCAGAGAAAGTGGTTGGACCTTTAAAAAAGAAGGACAGTACTTAATTTATTGCCAAAGTAACAGCACAGGTTTCTATTTGAATAACAGAGGTTTCTTAAAATCCTCTAAGTGAATTCAATGATGTGTTCAATGCTGTGCACTCAATTATGTAAAATATATCTTGCTTGTTAATGTTTGACTGAATCAAGTATGCTATGGCTTTCCTAATATAAAAATATTGTAATTGTAATCATTTATATGAGGACTGGGCATATTTAGGACTGATTCACTTAAGAGTAACTGACAGAATACCGTCAGTCTGATTGTCCATAAAGAATATACATATGTTATCCAACAACAATTTGGCATCTTATTGAAAAGAGTGAACTTATATGGATCTTTAGAAATCTACTTGAATCTGCCAAAACATTTAGTATGCCTAGGTGTCAACCTGCAGAAGGTTCCTCGTTCAACATTTTCCTTGTGAATTTAGCTGTTTTTTTATTTTTAAATGTAAAATTAAAACGAATTTAAAATCTGATGACTGTAACACGTAAAAAAATACATAATATAATTCCTATACAATGTTATACAGTGATAAACACAGCTGTCTCAACAATGCAAAAACTATATCTAACTTAGTGTGATAATGTTGATTTTAGATGTAAAATCAAGTTGGACTTGTGTCTAATATAAATAAATGTCTTATCTAATGACCTAATTTAAGTGAATGTGCATGTTACGTCCCCAGTCCTCAGGGAGCCGTGCCTAACAGTGCACTTAGTTTAAGAAAGTAGTAAGTAAGTGAATTTCACTTACTGCACTGGCAGCCACATTTGCTCATAAATAATATATTTGCACTTATATTTGATAGGGTATTCTTTGCAGTGAACATTTCTGGAATGTGTTGCAGTCCTTTTAAATTAGTGTATATTTTCACTAAACAATTAAATTCACAAGGTAAAACATCACGTGTTGTTGTAGTGTTTCCAATATACAGTAGGGTGACTGTAATTTACAAATCACTCATTTCTGTTTTTAATAGCATTTCCGTAGTGTATACAGTAATACAGTATATAAATATAAAAAAAAAATCAACATATCTTTACTTCACTGCTGAAATCCTCTTTTCCAATCAACTTTCCAATGATTTTAAGAAAGTTAATTGAATTCAGAGAGAGCACTAATTCACATTTAATGAGGTCTTATATCCACTGCCAGGGATAATAGTTAAACATTTTTAATTTGTGTAATCATTACTGGTTGAGTTGATGTTGTTATGCACACTCTTGCGATATTCCACTCCTTCACTCTCTCAAACACTTTTTGTATTGAGTCATTTTAGAAATGGTCAAAAGGGGAATACCTAGGGTTGAGGCAGCACAGGAGAGAGCAGTGGGATATTATGTTTTTTACTGTGGCCAGAAATGGTACCCGTTGTGCCAAGAGCTGTTGTGCCAAGAGCTGTTAGAGCAACATTTGTCATATGAATGGACCATTTTCTTAGCCAAAGCAGGGTACACAACTGCAGCTAATACAAGTTATTATAGGCATGCACAGTATGTTTCAGGTGCTCTAATTAGCAAATGTTGACAATACTATTGACTAAATGTCAGTGCTTGCTCATTGGCACACCCAGAGGCGTTTTTAGAGTTTGAAGAGATCAGGGGCTTAGCCCAGACACAAACCCACCAAACCTCAATCGCAAAATAGTCCTATATCTTAAACGCATTATCATACTGATCAGTTTTTGATCGAACACTCTTCTGTTTCAGTAACAACTCCTGTATCTATTTTCTGTTGATTCATACTATACTATTTGTTTTCATGGTGTCTTCATAATATTTTACTAGCAATTGTTACATATCTGTCTTCCCTGGTGACTTCTACTCTCTGTTGGCTGTCTTTTGGAGTTTACATCATATATAACTGTCTGTCTCTTTCCTTGTTTCTCCATCATATTGTATACTATGTGTTGCCTGTCAGTCATTCCTGGTGTCTTCATCTAAGCCTGCTTGTGGTCCGTCTATCTTTACATCACTGTTTGTTGTCTGTGTCTGTCTGTCCTGGTGTCTCCATGACATTGTAGGCACTAGCTGTCTGTCTGTCCTGGTGTCTCCATGACATTGTAGACACTAGCTGTCTGTCCTGGTGTCTCCATGACATTGTAGGCACTAGCTGTGTGTCTGTCCTGGTGTCTCCATGACATTGTAGGCACTAGCTGTCTGTCTGTTCTGGTGTCTCCATGACGTTGTAGACACTAGCTGTCTGTCTGTCCTGGTGTCTCCATGACATTGTAGGCACTATGCTGTCTGTCTGTCCTGGTGTCTCCATGACGTTGTAGACACTAGCTGTCTGTCTGTCCTGGTGTCTCCATGACGTAGACACTAGCTGTCTGTCTGTCCTGGTGTCTAAATGACGTTGTAGACACTAGCTGTCTGTCTGTCCTGGTGTCTCCATGACGTTGTAGACACTAGCTGTCTGTCTATCCTGGTGTCTCCATGTCATTGTAGACACTAGCTGTCTGTCTGTCCTGGTGTCTCCATGTCATTGTAGACACTATGCTGTCTGTCTGTCCTGGTGTCTCCATGACATTGTAGGCACTAGCTGTCTGTCCTGGTGTCTCCATGACGTTGTAGACACTAGCTGTCTGTCCTGGTGTCTCCATGACGTTGTAGACACTATGCTGTCTGTCTGTCCTGGTGTCTCCATGACGTTGAAGACACTGGCTGTCTCTCTGTCCTGGTGTCTCCATCATCTTTAGCTCTCTGTTGTTTCTTCATCATATAATTGTTATCTGTCTTTCCTTTTCATCATCTCTAGCTATAGTATCTCTAGCTCTAGTGCTGTATATCTAGCCTAATTGATTGATACAGAGTTTATTGTAATCATTTAATGGTAAAAAGAACACTTTATAAATGTTTATGAACACATTTTTTCACTAAAAGGAAACTAATTTTAGATTTAAACAAAACCGTCTTGTCGTGTGTGTAAACTACAGCCTACACTAACCAGCAATTACAAAGTTATTGCTGTGGTTTATTTTACCTGTGCCCTGTTCTTTGTTTATTAATGTAACATTTAGCCTGATTATGCCACTACTTGACAAACGTTATGCTGAGCGATAATGGGGCATTCACAACTTTATCTTGCAGCAGGGTTGCCAGATTTTATTGACAGTACAGGCTACCGCACAATCACCCGCAGACAGTAAATCAATCCGCCCAACCCAATTTTTGCCCGCAAACTATCATTACAAATAGCCCAATTGGGCAGGAATCCTCCCCATCTTGCAACACGGTCTTGGGTGCTTCTTTAGGTGTGTGTGTCTGTGTGGGCGTAAAGGTGGGTGTCAGGGTAGGAGACGGAGTCTTGTTTAGTAGAATTCTTCTTATAATTGCAAGATACACAATTTCAAGCAAACTTCTCTATAATCGCGCAGCTATGCCGTTATGCTAAATAATCGAGAGTACAAATAAATGTTTGCAATTGGATCAAAAGATCCGGGGCTTAAGCCCCGAATGTCCAGGCCTATGGAAGCGTATGGGCACACCTAAACCCAACATTCATTAAATTTATGAGCTGCAGTGATTTTACCCTGCTACTGTACGGTATGACTCATCTGTGAAAAGAGGCCATTACACATTAAGGAGCTAGCAAGAGTTTTGTCAGTTGGCAAGTCAGTACTGGTTCACTGAAGTACTTTCATTCTCTAATTACCATCCGCATCTCTTAATAAAACATTCTTTCTTAACTACTCAAAACTACAAGAAAAAAATGAATTTCACAGTGAAATATGTATGAGGATACAAGCAATTAACATCCTCAGAGTGAAATCTGAGGTTATGGGCACTTAGGATGAGTCAAACATTTGAGCTAAAGTTAAACTTTTCTCTCCAAAATACATCCATCTACTTTGTTTGTTCATCAACTTGACACAGCCCATGGGTAGTTTGGCCCAGAACAACTTTTGGCAAGGAGAGTTTCCTAGGAGGTAATTGATACCGATCCTAAATCCTTTAATCCAGTTGATTGGACTGAACATCTGTTGGGCGGAGGAAGGAAGACAAAAACATGTGAAATGGTGGGCAGAGAGAGAGAGAGAGAGGGAGAGAGGACACCTTTCATGTTTGCATAGCGAGAAAAGAGAGAGGGATTGGAAGGGTAGCTGAATGAAGAAAAGAGGAGTAGACTAAAACGAGAACAGAGAAGACCGACAAGGAGAGCTGGCAGGAAAAACAAAAGCAAAAAAGAAAGCAGGGAAGAGGAATAAAGAGCGGCATATAAATATGTCACTGCATGTGTGGCACTTCAGCATGCATGCTGCTTTTGAATGTGGCTTTTCACTGTCGAATAAGACCGAATAAATTATGTCAGGAACGGTTGTAAAGTCCGTATTCTGATAATACTATCAGAGAAATAAACTTGTCAGTTCAGTCGCGGCATTGTTAAACTGCCAACTTCCAAATGAAATGAAACTAAAAATAAAAAAAGATTGCAATGGAATTACACACAAGAGAGTTTTTAATATGACATTTAACCCCTAATAATTATTAATTTGTTAAAGGCCTATGTAGAGATGTCACGGTACCATAAATGTAGTAGTCGATACCAATGAAATTCCACGGTTCTCGATTCTCATTTCAATACCACGGGGAAAAATAAATATATATATATACAACACACAGTATATAGTACAGTTATATATATATACAGTTATAAATAAATAAATAACACTGTATATGTAGCCTAGCTACTATGTTATTGTACATGTTATTAAAAGCTTGGTTATCTCAGTGTCTCAAGCTCATAACGTTGCTGAGACGATAAAAGTAAGGTCAAAGATAAAGTAAGGTGTCATCTCTTCTGAAGTGGGTGGCAATATATATATTCCTTTGAGACATGCGTCTCAGTAAATTGAAACTAGATTTGAGAACTGAATTTGAATTATGAGAACTGAATATGGAAGTACTGTATGACGTTAAATACAGTTTCAGAGAAAATCAATTCAATTTCAAATATTGATTGAGTTTTTCAGTGCAATTATTCAAGTACAGTAATTCTAGCAATTCAAGTTGAGCAATTCAAATTCACATTCACATCAATTATTCAAATACATTTTCTACTGAAACATATTTCTGCCCATACTAAGGGTCCAAAGCAGATTATTGAATTCCATACTTGGTCAAGTTACATGGTTTTTCCCTATTAATTACAAAAGCTTTGCAATAGGCATCCAGTGGTACTGTTAATATCATGTAAAACCTGTGCAGTACACGAGACCTTAAACTACCTGCACATATTATTGTTTAAAATTAAAACAAAGCTTTAAGGGCTTTCAGCCATGACAAATCCAGCTGTCGACTTGCGACTGTTATTTTCTTAGGCCTATGGAACACTTCTCTGTAGATAGTTAAAACAACATAAACATAAACATATGGCAACAAGATTATTTTTTTTATATTGGTGACAAAGAAGCTGAACATATCTTCAGCGTTTTAATTATTTAAGTGACAATTTAGTTGCAGGAGGGTGGGGAAGTGACAACTACTGTACATCTAGAGTTATTACAAATATAAATAATGGGATACATTTACTGTATAAACACTATTCAAAAATGTTTGTGTTGTTTAAACCATTATAATAGCAGGCTACATAAAAAAAATATATTATACCCGTGTCACAAAATACCATTAAGATGTAAGGAGGTTTGAAACGATAAGCCTGCACTTATCTGAACATGAATAGGCCTACAAATATTTTACAAGCTATTAAATCAGTGTGCATTCATTCACTTGTGGTTTGCAAAGGAAGTCTGACAAGTGTTATGCAATAGAACAGCCCACTTGTCATGTTAACTGTGACCGTTACATGAGACATGCTGGTCACATGAAAGACACACACACACAAACAAACGTGCGCGCACACACACACACACGCAAACAAACGCGCACACACACACACACACACACACACATACAAACACACACACACACAGCGTACCAAACAATACAGCACACATAAAAACACACCACACTTAAATTTTGATCCAAAGTGATTGCTTGAAGGCCTTCAGTTTGTCATCTGGAGAGCTTCACATCCTTGCTTGTGTTCAAGTAACAACTGAATTTACCAATCAGCTTTGTGCTGATAGCTACAGGCGTGATTTTGGTTTGACAAGAGCAGAAGCTACTTGAAAACAACCATGGCCGCCGCTGACAGTGTTGTCATGGCAATACTACTTCTCAAAACAGTATTGCCTGGCAATACTTCTTTGTCGTGGACATATGATGCTTATTTTATTAGTTTTTGTAGAAGTTAATCTGATTTATGAAAACACTCGAATACTTAGTAAGACACTGCGCCATTGTTGTTATGCCAGCGCAAGACAACAGCGCCGCCTTGGTTACGGTTGCTACCCGAAGCTTTCAATCAATCGAGTTGTTGCATGTCAATTTGGTGTTTCCACCGATATCAATGAGATATTCCAATAAATATTTGTAATAATTGTTCTGAAATATCAGAAGTAGACAGAAATGACTACAATATGCTTATGTAGTCTAGGCTACTACTTTTGAGAGCTAGAGAGTAGGCCTACATTCACAATATTTCGTCAGCGGAGTAAATCGTCTGGTCCCAATGCACGTACCTACCGGTAGTACAGCAGGCCACACAGCAGGGACCGCACGTGAAGGAACAGGACAGCTAAAACAATATTCTTACAGGGTAAGTCAATATATTTATTTAGTAATTATACTCTATTTCATTATCTAATATATTTTGCTTGCAAAACTGGGTTCCAAATTACTTTAAAGCACGGGTTGCTACCCGACTTGGGGTCTCAAATAGTCAGGAAAACAGGAAAGCCTAAACAAAAACAAACCAGCAGCGTAATATTAATAGACTATGGTCTGCTGAGCTGTTTGAAAGGTCAGAAACACCAACACCGGGAACGTACCAGCGACTTTTGGATCACCTGTCACACTGCGCCACTGTCACCCAAAATAATACATTATTTCACATTAAAACAAACAATAACCGCATAGGCGTATGTTTGACGAGAACATTTGGCAATACTACTTTTACACTGGTGATGGCACCCTTGAAAACAACAATGACAGATAGAACAGATGGTTCATCCAATTAGCTGCCAAATATTTATTTTTAATTCAAACCATTTTGATGGATAGCTCTCCAGATGGACTTGAGTCAATCCATGCGGCCTGTCAGGTTAAAAGTATCTAGTGGCTTTCATGGTAAACCTTCTCACAGTTTGACAAACAAGTCAAAGCTTATTTCTTAGAACTTTTTCAAACATTACAATGGGTATCTAGTGTTTATAGCAACTAACAGTGAGTATAATTTCATGTATCAAGGATGCATGAGTCGGCCACCAGCCTCTTCTGTCCCTTGAACAACAACCACCCCCCCAACAAGTATAATTTTCATACTGTACCTCACTTAACTGATTTATCTCAGAGGAGTTTACTGTGATGTCAGACATGCATTTGTCTGTGTGCGTGTGCGCGCGCTTGTGTGTGTGTGTACACGGTAGTCCTACGTAACTATGCCGAGAGGGACAGGGCTCGCCAGCTGTGCTGGGATACGAGGATGCAAATGTAATATCCTTCCATCAGCCGTCGTCAGCCTCAGTTACATTCAGCAGAGGAGGAGAGACACTGACAGGTGTCTACAGCCACTTAACAAGGCTCTGTGTGCTGCGTCTTCAGAGCCCAGACATGCAGAGTGAGAAACGGCCATTTGAAAGAGACAGCATGCTCACTGCAAATTGGCATAATCGAACAGTATAGCAACCTGCAAGGGCCAATAATGAATTGAGACTTGATGCGCCCCTGTTGCAGCTTGTCCACAGCGTGGTGTCAAACGCATGTTAAATGACTGAACAAATGTTGCTTTCCAAAGTGAGACTGTTGTGGTAAACGTGCCTCACACTCCAGCACTGTCGGTTGATAGAGGTTCTCTCTGTGACCCGGTCAGAAGGCATACAGTCACACACAAACACCACAACAATGGTGGTCTTGTTCATGGTTTTTCTGAAGGCTAGTGTGAGATTTTTTATTATTATAACTATGTTTTTTTTTAAACTTTTGTACAATATGCCTTTTTTTAATGTGATATGCCTTTTCTACATGTAAGGATATAATATGTGTGCAAGCCAAAACAGAAAATGTGGGGAACTCCACCAACTACCTGGACAATGTACAGGAGAACAGGTGATATTGGTACGCCACTAGAGGGCGACTGAAGAATGTTCAGACCAGGAAGTGCACTAAGGGGCGTGGACAGGCAGATGTGCCAATAGCAGTCAAACAATGGAAGAAGAGTCAAACAGAATGTGCTTGAGTTTCCGGTGTTCACCGAGGTGGCTGAAGTCCACAGCTGTGAATATCTTGGACCTGCTCCATATATCACAGTGTTTAATACATTGTCAAATGTGAGAAGTTGCCAAAAATTACTCCAATTTTGAACAAAACACTAGTCTGGTGGTAATTCTCTATCTAGCTCCAGTTGTCTAGTGAATTATATGAGAGTGAGAGTTTTAATAACTCCACATAGAATACAGGAAAGCTTACAAGATTGTACACTAAATTGCAAAATCGCAGTTTAATATCAGAGAGACACCAACAAGATGACCGAAGGAGGGCAAAAC
>JAODUH010024060.1:0-24491 GCA_027564835.1 Typhlichthys subterraneus
CTTTAGACCACGCTGTCCTCCCTTATTTAGGTTCTGGTGTATATTATGTCAATTGTAATTGCTTAGTTGCCTTTTTTTTTTTCATTATTCTGTTTCTGTAATAAATGTAAAACACCTTTTCTAAAGAAATGAGGAACGATAAGTTCCTCATTTCTCTTAAAGAGTCTAATCTGTGTCTGGGAACCCGCCTGAGTTTGATCTGCAATAAAGTTGCATAGTATTCTTTGGGTGCAAGTCCCAAGGTGGCCTAGTTAAAATAATAGCCAGATCAGTCAGCCCTCTACTCTGACTGTTACACACAGGCTGAACATGTTCTGCTATGAAGCATGTTAAGCTTTATATCTTTCTTGACGGTCGCCATATTGCAGCGTAGTATCTGAGTTCCATTGATAATGGCTTTGTATAGTTGTGATGCATGCGCTTAACTCAGAGTAAACATACTCCATAACTCATATCAGCTTTTCTGAAACTGAAAACTCTATCTCTGAGTTAGCCAACTCAGAGTTCAGGGTTAGTTCCAGAGTTGGTTAAACCTGCTTGCTGAAATGGGGCCCAGATGTTGTGCCCAACACGATTACACTGACCCTGACCAATGAACTCTTATAAATAGTGTTGAGATAATAACAGTCCTAACATTCACCAAGAACAGGCAGAACCAATGCTAATGTTTATACAATGCAGTAGAGTTTGACCGCACCATGACAGCAGCTAAAAGACTGAGCCGGAGCAGTAAACCAAATGTTATTCTTGTTTTCCTGTTGACTCCATCTCTGAGGTATATTTATATTTCTGTCAAATGTATTATTAGACATTTGAAACCCATTCTGAAAATTCAATTACTAGCCTACAAGCTCCCATATATTCTGCCCTTCAAACAAATACATCTGTAGAGATCAGGAGGAAACATGCATCTTAATGTCAGTGGACTGTGCTAACATCACAGAAGCTATATCTCCAGCAAAATATGTTACATCATTAACATGGAAACAAGCCCAGCGCTGTTCTACATCGTTCCCGGCTGTACCAATAAGACAGCATATATTAGCATGACTCTGCATTGTACCCTTAATAGTGTAGCCAGTTTGATACATGTATCACTGCAACTGACCTGTTGCACAATTTACATGAGAATCTAAAACTCCACAAGCAACACAATCAGTTGATTGGTGCAAATGTGATGGTCTTATCTTCATGAAATCCATGACGTGCAATCACTTGACTTATGTATTTGAATAAAACACAGCTAATGGCTGTTCTCATACTATCCTGTGAGATGCAGAATAAATAACACATTAGACGCAATTAAATGTTATAGCTGCTATTCTGTATGAAACTTATCTTCATAATTGTTTTTCTTTGTTCATGTGACGTTAGTTCTTTCAAAGCAGATATACAAATAGTAATGTTTTGCACTTATGCATGCTCAGGTGTGGTTCCACTGGTAATGCACATTTTGCTCTCTTACTCAAATAGTTTACCTACAACATGCCTTTAACCATATAGTGTTCCGTATGGTACAACAACAAATATATGGCTGTGTCATCAATGTGAATACCAGTATAACATATTTTAATAGTATACAAACATTTTAATAAACAAAAAGCATCATGGGAAAATAATGAATGCATGTTGAGAAGCATTGAACTAGTTAATATTAATGTTTGATGTGTTTATGCCAGAAATAATCAAAAAATCAATCCATCAGGTTTTAATGACAGGATTTTATTTTTCAACTAGTATTTAATAAATAATGACAAAATTACAACTTTCCAACAAGAAGGAAGTGTACACGGTCATTTACTCCTCCCTATCGCATAAACCAATCAGAACACTCACAGTCAGCTGACCCTTCATAGACCCAAATTACAGGTCTCAGAAGTCAGGTCTGTCAGTTACAGAGAACCAAGTCCAGGGTCACAAAGGTCATGGGAGTCAATGACAGCTTGAGGGTCAGTGAGCAAGGCAGTCGGCTGTGCTAGCTTTTGCATGCTCTCTGCGCACCATCACTCAGCAAGTCATATTTTGCTATTAAAGCAGGGTGGAACTTATCAGACAATGGCCAAAAACTCTGTCACATTCATAAATCTACAGAGAAATCACAGTGACCACATAACCGTGGGTGGCGGCCATATTGATGATTAAAGTATACCTCGCCCAAAGTTGGTATTCAAATTGTCCAAATAAGTACATTTCAGAATGTGGGCGATGCCAGACTTGTCTGGGGGAGAACGCATGAAAGCTAACCAGGCAAGTGCCTAGACGAACATTATCTGTCCCATAATAAAAGTTACATTTCCTAGTTCTATGAAGACCCACAGTTTCCCTCTTCAACATGATATACAATTGAGATGATCATATTCCAGTCCTACTAGAAATAATCCATAAAAATTACAAGGGCAGCATTATCCATAGAGTGTACCCCTGTTCAGTATACCTGACAGACTGCATGTTAACAGTGGTCACATTCAAATTATTCATTACTGTATTAATGAGTGTTAAAGTACAATATTCAGGAATGTTGGGAGTCTTTTCACTAACTGAATTTTACTGCTTTTAACTGAGTGAATATCAAATGTCTTCATTTAAAATTAAAATAACATTATAATAAGACATCAATATCTCCCTCATCCAAGCAGATATACTGCGTCCAGCAATACTGTAAATTTCTGTAATGAAAACAGACAATATGTTGGTGCATTACAGGTGAGCATGTTGCCAATGTTCACCTTGAAGATGCTGTGTGCAAGATATTGTACGTTTTAGGGTCTTTCCTCAATTAAACAAATAGTTTTGTGTTGCAGGGCAACATACAAATTAAGCAAGGCTGGGTCATCTCTTATGTCATATCTTATGACAAAAAAGGTAAACAAATTGTACAAATGAACAAACAAAATGTAACAAAACAAAACTACTGTTAGATTGATAGTTGTAAATACTGCTGAAGCAGGTTGAGTATTTCAAGCTATCTGTAATATCGTATATATGGAAGTATCGCAAAGTAAGTGCTCTGAATGGACACACAATGGGCAGTCTGGGAATTACTGTCTCAAAAGGAGCAGGTAAAACGTTAACATCATGCAATGCTAACATAAAAAATAAAGAAGAAATGTAAAACAATTCTTAACATAATTACAAATGAGTACGAATTAGTAGCACACCAGCATACCATATTTGTTTCCAATAGTAAGACACCCTGTGATAGATTGAGGTTCATCTCCATTATGTAATGGACCAATGGGATTTCAGGGACGTGTGACATGGAGCAATAAGGTGCATTTAGGTTATAGAGAAAGCTAATTCAGGATGGTCCAACAGTAAAGAAGCTAAGCTAAAAGTAACATCTAATGTAACGTGTCATAGAAAATGGGTAACACACACACACACACACACAGTTAAGGATGAGGAATCAAAAGGGCGTGGCTAGGTTGTGGGTTGCACACCTAGCCTTCTCTAGCAGTGAAGCGTGGCTCAGCCAATGAGCTGAGGATGATGCTGCTGATTGACTCCACACCCTTCCCCTCCAGGAATGAGCGGTGGTCACCCTCGATGACATGGACCGACACCTTCCCATCACAAACCTGGCACGCACACGCACACGCACACACACACACTAGACCCATAACATCGGCAACTAAAACTACTGTTAAAAGTTCTGAAAATTGTGAAAATAGCCTCTTAACTACATGAGATAAAAAATCCTAAGGTATCTGGTATCAACAGTATTGTCTCAAATGTATGCAAGTAATAAATACATTTAGTATTAAAGGGAGTATAAAAGTCAATCAATTCTATCAATTATTATTGTTATCATTTACAGACACTAGTAAGCTAGGTAGCTGTGGTACGTTTCTAAATGGAAAGCAGGGCCTGGTACTTGGTTACCGTACCAAACTGTGCGCTTGGATGCGTGCCTCTCACCTCACTAAGTTTGTAGTCAGCGCCCAGATTGTCTCCGTACTCCGAGCTGGTATTAGCACGCAGCAGCGCGACGTTGCCGTGGTACTTTGTGTCTGGGACATAGCTGTCTGCCGCCTTCAGCTTGTAGTAAAATGCGGCGGCGGCGAAGTGCAGCGTGTCGCGGCTGACGTTCTTGTGGCTGGAGGTGATGAGCTCCACCGCCGCCGCGACGCGCGCCTCCAGGTCGGCCAGGGGGAGAAGCGTGTCCAGGAGCTGGAGGTAGGGGGGCACTTCTCTTACACATTTGACTGACAGCTCAAACCAAGAACAAAGTCCTGTACGAGCCTAAAGTGCAACGCCACTGTGTGTGTGTGTGCACGTGCACACCGGGCCACGCACCTTGTTGTATTCGATGCCAGAGAATTGCTGGATGAAAGCACACAAGGCTTCCGTCTCTGCCTCAGACTCTTTGCCGGGGGTCAGCTTGGCCCTGTAGCTCTACAGGAGACAGGCGTACATACAATAAGCACACACACACGCAGGAAGCCAAGAGTCTCACTCCACACACCGCCCTGACCTGGGTGTATGCGGCCACATAGGAGTGGGAGCCATCGAACAGGAAGAGGTATTCCACCGGTCGTCTCTGGGTCTGCAGCTGGGAGCACATCTCGAACGCCACGCAGGCTCCAAAGGAGTAACCGGCAATCCGGTAGGGCCCTTCTGGCTGCACCTGCCTGATGCAATCCACGTAGTAGGCTGCTAGGGACTGGATGCTATCCAGGGGAGCAGCTGCAGCAGACGGGGAAGCAAGCGGAGCAAAGCTGATGTCTTAGCACAGCTTTTTTATGCATTATTGTACGTATTTTTTTACATTATACATAGGGATGTCCCGATGCTATACATCCGTGATCCCCAAAAGGCAGACTATGGGCCAGGTCCGGCCCGCAAGAGCAAAATGTTTGGCCTGCAATTCCCCATTGGCAAACGTAAAGCACAATAAAAACATGTTTCTGAAAGCTCTACCGTATTTCAATTTACCGGATTTCAATGTTTCTGTCTTCCGTCTGTGTCAGTTTGACACACAAGCACAAGCACATGTATTCTCTGAGGACCCACCCATACACTGTCTCCAAATGGCTCTCTGTAACCAAACAACATGAGTTGGGGCCAGTCTTTGCAGAATGCATCGGCGCGTTCAGTGGACTGAAAGTTCAGAATGTTCAATGAACTTGTTTACTGAATGACACGTTTCACTATAATCTTATTTCATTTTAAATGTATCCCGTCAGAATCTGATATTAAATGCATGATGATATGAAATGTTGACACAATCGTCGACATATCCCCTCTGGCGTTGATTGTACGTTAAGTAAACGTGCCACATTTCTGAACGCAGGGAAGATATGCCGGCTGGTCTGTTAGTAGCTACAGGCAGCCAGCCTTACTAAAAGAAGTGAGCCAATGTCAACAATGAATAACATATTTTTAAACAAAAAGCCACATAGGAAAAGAAGGACAAAGCTCTGGAAAAAAAAAAAAAGTGTGTGTTTGGAGATAGCGAAGAACGACAGTGAGATGTGTGCTACTGATAGCTCAACAAAACATTGAAATGGAGGTAAATGTGCCACAAACGGCGATTCATTATTTTGGCCGGTAAAAATTGATTATGCCTGGCCAGCGGCAGTGGATATTTTTCCACCAGCCACCTGGGCCGTTGAGTCAAAAAGGTTTATTTTGGTAATGGCGGTCTACAATGCAGTTAATATTTTTCAACACATAATAGAACGATCTGTTATGTAATCGTAGTAATCGTAAAAAGAACACAATGTGTGGCACATAGCTAAAATGTCTGCAGTGTGGAAATATTTGAAATTGTGACTGTCAATGAATGACAATATGAAAGATCAGCTATTACACCATAATGTGAAATGTACTGCTAGCTTTATTCTGAAAATTATAAATGTGTGTGTATATATATATATATATATATCTATCTATCTATCTATCTATCTATAGCACAGGCTGTATTCACATATTATAAATAAATAAACAATTATCATTGTGAATAATACAATACATTTGTATTTCATTTCTTTTTGTAATAGATTCATTTTGTAAATGCTTTGTCTCTCCCCACTGTTGTAAACGGAAAAAGGTGTTTATACTGGTACCTTTGGTGCACTGCAGGCCATAGCATGGCACGCTCAGCATGGATGTAAGAGTCTTGAACGCGGAGATAGAGCCCTCTATGGGATGGACCAGGAACAGCGGCCTTTCTTGGCTCTGGACGTCGTTGAGGCGCGTCAAAGTCAACCCATCGGGATTGACCAGTAATAGGTTCAGATCGGACTCCAACATGGCATGAATGCCCCCCTTTTTCACCGGAGACTGGCTAGCCTCTGGAAAAAACAACAGATTTGTTGAAAGAACACCCACCTAGAGTATGTTCTGACGTTGTTAAAGGTGCTTTAAGCAATTCAACATGATACAGGTTGTCAAATTCAGCTCGTCTGCTGCTAGCGGTCCATTCTGTGTATGTTGAAATAGACTGCGGCTGTGTAAATGGGAAAGCAAACAACACTATCCAAGGCCCAGCCTTGGCAATGCGTGTCCAATGTGAGGGACACTGATCAAATTTCAACAATCTCTAAAGAGCCCGGAACAGTAAATCTAAATATGTTCATTCATACTGTACGATTACAATATGTCACTCCACTCACTCTAGCAAAGTCAGTTTTATTGGACATGTTCTCAGTTGAACAAACTACTGAATAAACACGGTTACTCTAAAGCACTGTAAAATGGTAAATGGACTGCATTAGCGCTTTTCTAACTTTCCGGGTCACTCAAAGTGCTGTAAAGGCCCAGTTATACTTACTGTCCTGCGTACTTTCGATCCGTACTTTTATGTTTCCCCAGCCCTTGTGTCTACGCATCCGTACGCAAGGTGCAATAAACACAGAAATTGTGTGGCAGTATTTGGATCCTCTGACATTCTGCAAGACGGAAACTAGTGGCAGTGAGTTTTAAAGAGTGAAATTACTATTGCTACTTTGGCTACGTCCTTGCTACTTATTGTGGTTCATTTTAAGAGTTAGATCTATTGCCCTCGGGTTAAGATACATACATAAATACATTTAAGTGGTAGTTTACCCTTTGGTTAAAATTATTAAATGCCACTGTTACCGTAGTGGTTAAATATACGAGGGGTAGGGAGCCCTGTAGCCTATACTACAATGATCTGGTTCTAAACAGAAAATGGCAATCTATCACTTGTTCAATCATCATTTCTGTTTGATAAGCACAACATTGGTGTAATTAAGAGATTCGCTTGTGTATGCTTATGATGCTAGAAAAACATTTGCATTATTGGCAGGTTAGCTAGCTTGCTGGCAGTTCTGGTTGTACTGAGCGTACTCAGCACCAGAGGTAATCAGAGACACCGGACTGCCTCCAAGTGGACGTAGATTTTAAATATTTGTTTAAACATTAAGTATGCTGTGGAATAATGTTGGCAATGCTGCTTGCATATAATTTGCATACGTACAGAACTGGAGTATAAATGGGCCTTAAAGGTTTGCCTCACATTCACACACACATTCATACAGAGAAGAACAGGCACATTCACACACGTGTCAGTTGTCCCACCCCACACAAATGTAACACAGCTGCCATTTCAAAGACCCCTTTAATCCATAATTAGATGAAAGGTACCTTCAGGTCCTGCTGGCTTGCCACTGGACAGATCCCTCAGCTTGTTAA
The DNA here is from genome assembly GCA_027564835.1 of Typhlichthys subterraneus. NCBI lineage: Eukaryota > Metazoa > Chordata > Actinopteri > Percopsiformes > Amblyopsidae > Typhlichthys > Typhlichthys subterraneus. The sequence continues at coordinate 7,660 of JAODUH010024060.1, forward strand.
TGGTTAGCTGTCGGATTTCTCGCATCGCCATGACGATGTCATAGTCCCGTTCCAGCGTCTGTCGCACCTCCACGCCCATCAGAGAGTCCAGGCCCAGGTCGGCCAATGAGGCATCAGCGTTGAGGCTGCTCACGTCACGAACCCCTGATGGAGAAATGATTAATGATTTAATAATACCATCTCACACCATGTCTTCTATTACAGATGTACAAACATTGTAACAGATCACAATGACATGGAACAGATGCATCATTGCATACGCAGGTTTACATCCAAGGGTAATTATTGACCCCAAGACAAGCAGAAGTGGCAGACACTGAGGATGTGTAGGCTTAGACATTTTTTGGACCAGGGTATTACCAGCAGGGTATTGCCCACTCGGCTCTCCTGGTTTGAGGCCTACCTGGCAGTTCACTCCTACCTAGTCATCTGGATTGGACGTGGAAGTGTCCCAACTGCTTACTCAACACTGGTGTCCCTTCATTTTCTCTAATCTCATCACACAGGTTCTCCTATCACTGCTATGCAACTCTACCCCGCCTTCCCTCCACCAGACCGACCTCATCTCTGAATGTCTCATTGACAGCAGTGTTTGGATGTCAAGCTCAACCTTGATAAGGTTTCCTCACATGGACCTGTCCATCAGAAGTATTCAGCCGTACCTCCAAAAGAAGCAGCACAGCTCATGGACCACGCACTGACCAACGCCCTTCTAGACTACTGCAACTCTCTTACAATGGGCCTTCCCATGTAACCTCCTCTTCTAAGACCTACACTGGCTACCCATCACAAATATAATAGAACATAAACCTGCATCATTTGTTTCCCGGCTAGAGATCTTACTAGGATCCACTATTTAAGCATTCTCACATTTTATGGAATTCCCTACCAGCTGATGTTAGGGATGCTAGTACTGTTTCGACCTTCAAAATCAAACTAAAAACCTATTTGTACAGTGAGGCATTTAGTTAACAACAGTAAATGTTCCCCTCTGCTTAGGGACCTAAATGGTTATACATTATGCTCTTTTGTGTCGTCTTTGTGTGTTTCTGGCCCCCGTTTCTCTTTCTCAGAGTGTGGTGGATGGGAGATGCTGTCATTATCCTGGAGGCTGTGTGGATGGTGCGGCTCCAGCACTGTGTGCAGAACCAATAGATGTGTGTTGGTCATCTCCTGCTCAATGGAGGAGTGTGGTCACGAGGAGATGCTGCATGGTGTTTATAATATAAAAAGGTCTAAAGTTTGTATTTTCTATACTTCATAATCTTTCCTGTCATAAGGTTTTTTACCTTATGACATATGGCTATCACCTCGAATGAATACTTAAATAAATGAAGAGAAAAACCAAATGTGAAACTTGTGTGGCAATTGTTCAATGAGCAAAATCCAGTTACATCACTCCGGGAAATAAGAACCTTTCAAGTTGGGTAGCGGCACAGGACACATACAACTTGACAGACAGACAGACAGAGAGGCAGAGCCTCACCCAGGATGTGGGCCACAGCCTCCACCAGGTCTCTGCGCCCCCCTCCCTCTGTCTTCACCACTGTCCTCTCCGCCAGGACGAAGCTGGACACGACTGCCCCCTGCTGGCACAGGAAGCGGTCCAGCACGTCCAGACAGGAGGCGATGCGCTGGGGCAGCGTGCCGCCAATCACCGCGTCGTTGCCGCCCATGGTCTCCAAGACCACACCCACGTCTCCGATGGCGCCCCACTGCACGGCCAGACCCGGCAGGCCGTCATTGCGACGCTTCTCGCATATGCGCTCCATGGCAGAGTTGGCGTAGCCATAGTTGCTCTGGCCGGCGTTGCCGCGGCCACAGCTGACGGAGGAGAACGCCACAAAGTAACAGAGGTCTGGACAGAGACGTCTGGTCACCCTGGAGACAGAAGGGACGGGGGGGTTAAGAGCAATACCGTCAGTGAACACCAGGAGGAATCACGTTCATGATGCGATGCCACACTGCCTCTTACTCATCCAGGTGGAGCGTGCCGTCGTATTTGGGCCTGCTCACATCCAGGAAGAGCTGGGCAGTCTGGTTTTCAAGCATGCCATCTTTCAGCACCTGACAGGACGGCAGTTACAAGTTACACATGCACGCTCACGTCACACGCACGCCTGCCGACTGAGGCAGCTATCCACTGAGGGAGCGTTACCATGGCGAGGTGGAAGACTCCGCCCACGGGGCCGAGGTGGCGGGCCTCGCCAATGAGCCGCTGGGCACCCTCCAGGGTGCCAACATCGCTGGTAGACACCAGCACCTGGATGCCTTGACACTGCCACTCACGCACCCGCTTGGCTTGGTAACCTGGCCGCACACACACGCATAATGTTTGGATGCAATAAAGACACAAATGGTTTCTTATTTATTTAACTGATCCTCTAGCATGGCTCAATAGACCTATGGACACGTCAGGCTGCTGCAGTATGATCAAGCACTAGACACTGATCATACTGCAATAGGCTACCACTGCAACAGCCAACAGTCTGCAGCATGGACAGTACTGTAGGTATACCTGTATAACGGGGTTAACTCTACAGGTGCAACATTCCACGGCCAAAAGGCTCATCTGTGCTTCTATCAAAGCCCTCACCGTTCCTGATCCCCGATCTGGACGTGAGCACCAGCTTACGAGCTCCTCTCTCCGTTAGCCAGTGAGCTAGCTCCAGGCCGAAGCCTCCCAGGCCACCAGTGATGATGTAGGAGTGGGAGGCGGGGCAGAATGTGCGGCAGATGGCAGCAATGGGCAGAGGAGGAGTGGTCTGTGTCACAGCGCCCTGCTCCTCGCAACGCACCTGAGGCAAAGAGAGATGAATAGATGGTTTAGTGGTTTGAGAAAGACCATCGTTGGCATTGCAAGCAAGCCCTTTTCACACATGGTTCCTGGTAGATTACCTGCATGACCCTGCAGACACAGCTAGTGACGGTCTCTATTCAGACATGCAGCTCCATCCAGGGACTTACCTTGCGCCTGTTCATACATGCCGTGGTCAATACCAGCATAGTACAATAGCCTGGATAGTCCAGCAGAGGGCGGTAGCTAACGCAACAACGAAGAAATCTAGGTTTTCAGGAGACCCAGAAGTTTTCAGGAGTTTACAGCTTACGTTTCTACATACAATAAATGCAGCATATGTCCTATCTTACACCGTCAGCTGGAGGCTATTTATAGCCTGTTTGTGGGAAGCCATGCTACACTATGTTATGTGAATTTGCTATCGCTTACAAATAGTATACAAACGTTTTTCAATGCATTTAAAATATGCATTTGTAAATTCTAAATACAGTCTTGTGATTGGTTTGCTCACTCCACGTGAACGCTTCTTGCATCAGAATTAAGTGCTTGTCCCTGTATTGGTTCTGCTTTCGTTTACATCCCAGCCGGCATATTCCATGGAAGGTTACTAGGTCGCGAGGTGGGACATTGGGGGAGAGGATAAACAGGTTTATGGACCCCTGTTCCTGTTCACACATCACCCCATGCAGGAACGGCCCCTGTAAAATGCAGGGTTATACAGCATGTGTGAAAAGGGCTCATGTAAACCTTTTTATACCTGACCTGCAGTATCTCAGCTGGCCTGCAGGAGTAGAACTGTGTTCCTCTAACAAACTGACCTGCAGCAGGACTTTGCCGATATGCTTGCCCTGGGCCATGTAGCGGAAGGCATCCTCCACTTGGTCCCTCTTGAACACTGTGGTCTTCAGGGGCTGGACTACACCTCCCATTATGCCCTCCTGCAGCAGCTGGGACACCTCCTCCCACTCATGGTTCCCCTCCTCGAACAGGGCGTCCAACAAGATTCCATGGAAAGCCACGTTCTTCAGGAACAGAGCCATGCCTGGGGGCAGAGAGGCACCATGTCAGCCCAAGGACTAGAGCCAGGCACCGGCCATCAACACCAGCACAGCCCCTACTGACCCAACGGGGAGTTGTTAGACAGGTCGTATTTGCCAATCTCCAAGAAGCGGCCGTGTCTCGCCAGGCAGCGGAGACTGGCCTGGAGTTTCTCCTCCGCCAGCGAGTTAAGCACCATGTCCACTCCTAAAACAACACGCAAACACACCATTTCTATACAGGCCCATAACCCACCCATAACTAAACTATGTATTATAGTAACCTTAACATAAACAATTCCCTTATCAGTATAAATGGGCTAGTGTGCCTGACCTTTCCCCTGTGTGTGCAGGAGGACATGCTGTTCGAAGGTGGTGTCTCTGGAGTTGGCGAAGGAGTCTGCAGTGAGCTGAGGGAACCTCTCCTGCAGGTAGGCTCTTTTCTCCGCAGAGCCTGAAGGACACATGTTTATTAGTGTGCAAAAGGTCCTCTTCCTCAGTTGAGGGAACTGAAAGGCCTTGACAAGTCTTTCAAATCTGTCTAGCATGTCATTTAGCAAAAATTACTATTTCAAAATATCTGTAAAACGGAAGTCAGATGAGGCCCTCAGGAATGATGCGGTGTATGTGGATTGTAAGCAGCAATCGCTAACATATCCTCCCACTCGCAGTCAATAGCAACACAACTCAACTGAACGTTTAGTGTCCATATTGACAGCTGTAAAATGGAATGATCTTCTGCCTGTCCTTTCTGCGTGTGGTATGTGTCAACAAGAAGAGGACCTACTGACCGACTGTGGTGAAGACTTTGCACTTCCCGCTGAGCGCTATGGCGATGGCCGCCTGGCCCACGCCGCCGGACCCAGAGTGGACGAGCACGCTCTCTCCGGGCCGGAGCCTGCCGCGCACCACCAGGGAGTAGTAGGCTGTTGCGTAGACCACGGGCACAGAGGCTGCCTGCTCCATAGACCTGCAGAGACAGACACGTTACCACGGCAGCCAGGTGACGGCCACTGTGTGCATTAACCAGTGCTGGCTGCCACCCACCACGCTGAAGGCACGTCCCACAAGAAGTGCTGGTCTGCATCCACGCACGTGGCCAGACCCTTAGCAGGGAGCAGGCCCATCACACGCCGGCCGCTGGGGTCTCGGCCCGAGAACTCCATACCCAGCATGCACTGCTGCAGAGCCAGGTCTCCTACAAAAGACATGTTACTGCATTCTACTACTTACTCAATACCTCAAGTACGGGCCTTCAGTTGGTCAGGAGATGCTGCTCTTATTTTGAACGGGGTCATTCTCTCCTTTTACACTTTCAGCTGACCTTACAGTTCACGTGCATCGCCTACCTGGGATGGCGTCTAGCTCCGCCCCCTAGCCGCCCCTGCGTACCTGGGTCGGCGTCTAGCCCCCCCCCCCGCCCCCCAGCTGCCCCTGTGTACCTGGGAAGGCGTCTAGCTCTGCCCCATAGCCACCCCAGCGTACCTGGGATGGCGTCTAGCCCCCCCTTTAGCTGCCCCTGTGTACCTGAGATGGCGTCTAGCCGCTCCCTAGCTGCTCATGTATGTACCTGGGATGGCGTCTAGCCGCCCCTGTGTACCTGGGATGGCGTCGGGCGGCAGCTTTCCCGTGGCCAGCATTATGTCTCTGAAGTTCAGTGAGGCGTAGTAGACGCTGCACAGCCGCACGCTCGGGCTGCTGCTGGCCTGGAAGTGGCGCAGGGGCGAGGCGATCCAGCGCAGCGACGACAGGTCACCACGGGTCAGCACGTTGACGTAGGCCTGCTCTGTCAGCTCCTCGCTCAGATCTGACACGCAAGCGCACACACACACACACACACTTCATAAGGATACTTTAACACAAGTACTGGGCATACACTTTAGGCTCCATACTCCATTCTGTAAAGTTGTTCTTGCACAGGGTGGTTGTATGGTCTACGGTTTTAACATCCGTATGACACCAGTCTAACAGCTCCATATAACACCAGCCAACCAACAACAGGCCCGTATAACACCAGCCTAACAGGCCCGTATAACACGAGCCTAACAGGTCCTAACAGGCCCGTATAACACCAGCCTAACAGGTCCTAACAGGCCTGTATGACACCAGCCTAACAGGTCCGTATAACACCAGCCTAACAGGTCCATATAACACCAGCCTGGCTCTGCCACACTACTACTCTCAGCTGAATCTTCGCTGAGATTACAGTCTGGAAACCTTGTTGGCATTAATGTTTTCACAGACACCCTGCTGGCGGCCCAATCAGCGAGTTAGTGAGATGACGTTGAAGTCAAGCGTGTTTCTAAATGGTGGTAGAGCTAGATGAGGCGATCAAAACTGTTGTAGCAAAACTGATTGGTTAGTTTTGAAACTATTGGACAGTATTTAACCACGCCAACACACCCAATGGAGCGCATCCTGTATTTTGGGCTATCAACCTAATGTTATAATGGATAAAGGACTAATGATGGTAACAGCTTTACAAAGGGCCCATATCATTCCTTTAAGCATCGCGCTTCAGCTGTGTGAAAACAAACCCAAACCAGAGACCCTCTGCGACACTGCACAACCAGCAGACGGCAGCGTGTGTGTGCTCCAGGTTTACCCTGGGAGATCAGCTGGTGCCTGAAGACGCCCCAGCGGCCATCGCGGGACACGTTCATCACCAGGTCCCTCAGCAGCACAGCCTGCATGGAGCTGCTGGCAGGCTGCAGGGGGGGCACGGCAGGGGACTCCTCCAGGTTGGACACGAAGGCACAGCTGGTGGGGCACGCCAGGGACACACATGAGAACACACGTCACCACGTCTGTGTGTGTTATGGAAATTTTAGTTTAACTCATTGATTACCTTGTATATAACCTGTTTTAGATAAGACACGGTTACAATGCTTTTGTTTAGAACTGCCTTTAGGCTCTACTGGCTATAGTGATTGATCTGCTTTATCTTCTTGTAGTCTTTCATGTCTTTCATGTCATTCATGTAACAGATGGTTGAGGAAGCCAGGGTCATAGAACCAATGTGTGAAGAAAGTAAGGGTCATATACAAGGAGTCAACAGGCTATATAATGGCAGAGAACAAAGAGTGTTGTTATCAGTCAGTGTGTCAGTCTATGGGAGGACTGCAGCTGCGCTGGCCTTCTCCATGGAGAATATTAAACTACTGCCTAATACAAGACCTTGGTAAGAGCATTTATTTCACAGAAATTGCCATCACAGTGTGCGCGCGCCTACCGTATGCGGTGGCCCCCAGGCTCCTGTCTAAGACAGTTCACCATCCCCACGACCCCACAGTGGCTCTGTGTGGCAGTCAGCCACACTGGAGCATCTGAGGACTCAGCGAGCGCCCCCTGGAGGAGAGACAGTGTCATGAATGTAGTAATAATCATAATGAAAAGGTATTTCCAAATGTCTGCTGTTGTAAAACGTACAGTACATGATATAGTAAGCAGGATAGAAAGGGGGATTTAAGGCTCTAATTGTTAGCGTTGCTTCCGTATAGGTCATCATGAGACACTTTGGTTGTGTTTGCTTCCCACAGAGTTCACCTGAGGTGCTCATGAGGGTGCATGAAGCAGGCCCAGAGAGGGACCCACCTTGAGTGTTTCCACCCACTGGTACGTGTTGCTGTCCACAGGGAGGAAGATGGGCTGCTTGCTGGCCGTCTGGCGCCGGCACAGGAACACAGCAGAACCATAGAAGGACTTCTTGACACCCACCAGGCTGAGGGAAGCCTTGGCAAACACATCCTCCCACTCAGCCTGAAGGGGAGAGAGTGATATGTGAGCCTGTTGTGTTGATGCAGCTTTTATGGACAGCCAGAACATTATTATTCATGTTAACACCCCTCCCCCTCAGCTCCTTGCCTACGTTTTAGCATGTTTTAGCAGTGGGTGGTCAGGCTAAGAGGTATTAGTGGTAACCCTAGCAACAGTACTGTACCGCAGTACTAGTACTGACCTGTGAGGACAGTGTATGTGTAGTATGTGTACTAGAGCAGCAGTATGCATACTAATTAGTGTGTACTAGAGCAGCAGTATGTGTATTAACTAGTGTGTACTAGAGCAGTAAGTGTACTACCATGTGTAATAGTGCAGCAGTATGCATACTAGAGCAGCAGTACATATACTAATGTGTGTACTAGAGTAGCAGTATGCGTACTAACTAGTGCATAATAGTGCAGCAGTATGTGTACTAGAGCAGCGGTATGTGTACTAACGTGTGTACTAGAGCAGCGGTAAGCGTACTAGAGCAGTACCTGTGACAGCAGGCCTGGCTGTGTGCTGGTGCTCTGAGAGCTGCAGGAGAGGAATGCCAGCGTCTCCCCCAGCGTGTGTCCTCTCAGCAGGGTGTGCAGCAGGACAAAGCCCCCCTCCTTGGCTCCAGAGGCCAGGTTTGCCACCAGTGTGGTGGCCGCTGCCCCTAGTGGGCCCCAGGCATCATTACACACCACCAGGTCGGCCCCGGCCAGCCCTGGGTCTGCGGGAGCACTGAGGGGGTCCCATTGGGCTGGGGTGACCCCAGACTCATCCAGGAAGGCTTGGTAAGGGGCAAGGAGGTCACCATTGGTCGCCGTGGCAATGTATTCCAGACGCAGCATGGGCTGAATGTTGAGGAGCGGCACAGTGCGAGAGAAGAGCTGTCCGTTGTTGGCAAAAGCCTGTGTGTGTGTGGGGGGAATTACACCAGAAACCATAGCAACAGCAACATTGTCCATTGACCACAAAGCGCTTGATGTCATGTGGATGTAAACAGACGTACCTCCAGCACTTTCATGCGGCCAGGGGTGCTGTTCTCCATGGCTGTGTCCAGGCAGTGTCTGAGGGCAGGCCCCTCCAGCAGGCCCCGCAGCAGGGGATCCCTGAGCAGGCACACCCTCTCCTTCTCCACAGTCTGCTCCAGCTCCGAGCGGAGGTTGCCATTCAGCTCAAGGCAACACAGCAGGGCCAGCAGCCGCACCAGGCCAGGCTCACAGTTGTCTGGGGAGGGCAGGGGGACGTCCGACGCCCCCTCCAGGCCGGGAATGGTGAGCTTGACTCCATGGGGAGCGAGTTTATGCTGCAGCTTGTGGATTAAACCTGGTGGTGGGAAGTAAACAGGCTTTTGGTAGAGAGAGCCACAGTTGAGTCTTTAGAATAAGTCATACTTATCGCTAGTACCCACTTATAGGCATAGCCTTGTCAGCAGAGTGTTGGGCAGTAGCGTCGTTACTGCTACTTGAAGTGACGCTACTAGTTAAACTACATTTCTGAGTAGCGTGGCGGTAGCGGCGCTGTTTTCTGAGGATTCCCACTCCAAGTCAAAACCCCCGAATATTACTGAAGTCTTAAAAAAAAAAAAAACACATCTGAATTACCATGACCTAGGACTGGCCCCAAATACTCAATTATTCAGGTTCTGTCTCCACATGTTAAAATGTAATTGCCTGCCCTACACTGTGTCATCAACACAATCAATTGCAATTGACTCTGTCTGTAAGAAGAGAGCAGGGCTATTAATTTAATACACTTTTTGGCTAATATATCCTTTTGGACAGCTCCGATTGGGTCAACTGACGAGTCAATCGAAGCAGCCATGTGTGCTCACTGAAGCTATGAACGGAAAATTACATCTGCCGGCTAATATAAAATGAATGGCAAATGAAAAGCAGGCCGTGCAGTATTTATTAATGCAATGTGTTTTGGACTAAACATTTTACTGGATTGTCTGGACCCTTGCAAATGTAAAAAGATAGTTTTTGATTGTTTTTGTTACTGGTGGTCTGGTGGACTACTACTCACTTCATAGGTGAGTAGTTGACTCAAAGTTAAAATCGTTTATTGTACTTGCTGTTGTACAATTATGTGCTATTTAAAACGTCCTGAAAGGTCCTGCCTCCCGCTTTGATTTTTAACAGGCTATGAAACAATTATAGTTGAGTGTTTTTAATGGCGTTTTTGTGTATTCGAGTGCTCGTTTGGAAATGGCATCAAGTATTCGAAGCCTGTAAAATGGTATTCGGGACAGCCCTACTGACCTATAATGAATGAAAGAAACAGGCCACCACAACAATGTCTTTGTAAAAGGGATAGCTGTACCCAGGGGTACATTTCCACTGGGCACTCAGGCCACCAAGCCAGTTGATCAGTTGAGCCAAAATTACTAGTTAGTGGCCACAATTCTGCATGCATTTTTACAAAGTAACAAAAAGTCAGTTGTTTTGATAGGAAATAAATATGTTATCCCCTCCCCTCTATATGCTCATGATTATGTTGTTTAATACTTGCAATCAATAAATCATTGTGTGGAGACCTAGGCTTTTAACATTAGACTAGTAGGTGTGGGCAGTGAGGCTATCATGAATAGGCTATATTAACATACATGTTACAATATATTAACATACAATTCCCTGATATTCCAGAAAGAAAAGAACATTCTAATCCCATGACCATTGGTAACCTTCCGCATACTGTACAGAGCACATGTACATTTTAAAGGGGCCTGTACTGTACCTTTGCAGAGCCTGAGCTCCTCTACCAGCGCCTGATTGGACGTGAGGCACTCCGTCTCCATGTAGGGAACAAACACAAACTCCTCCAGAGTGGGCAGGCTCTGTTGCTGTTGGCGACGGGGCGCCACGGTGGCATGAAGTCCGCTGATCTGGACTCCGCCTGCCACGATGTTGTCGAGGCAAAGGTTTACGTGCACGTCCACGGCTGTGCATTGGGTGCAGGAACCAGGAACCACAAGTTAAAAACAGAACAAAACAACAAGTACAGTTTGTAGACATGGGGCCCTATTTCAACTGGATTTAGGCCGTGTCCAAATCCACGTTTGCTATTTTAACTGGCGTAACATACCATAAACCAATCAGAGTGTCACATCCCATTCCCTTTAAAAATTCAAGGAGCGCTTGCATCAAAAGTGGATTCCAATTTTACCGGCGGGTTTGTGAAACTGCTGGAGCAGACCATCTAGGCCAGGGGTAGGGAACCCTGGTCCTGGAGAGCCGCAACCCTGCATGTTTTAGATGTCTCCCTGCTACAACACACCTGATTCTAATGAATGGGTCGTTATCAGGCTTCTAACACACACACTTCAAACTTTGTTCATTACAATCAAGTGTGTTGGAGCAGGGAGACATCTAAAACATGCAGGGCTGCGGCTCTCCAGGCCCAGGGTTCCCTACCCCTGATCTAGGCAATAGCGAGATTCCTAAAATATGTTTATGTAGGTTACACACTAATGATTTTTCACATTGTACTCTATTCATTTTTAATCCTTTGCATATTTGTGCGCTCCTGCACGTCCCTGTAGGTGTAACAAGCAGAGTGTACACACATGGTCCACCTGCCATAGGTGACACTATATTGATAATCACATTCTGCTGCCTCAAGATAACAATGTGCCGCAATGCGCTAGACAACTCCTCATGTTAAGACCAACACATCAAGTGCATTTGCTATTTAGACAACATGGGCGCTGCATGGGAAAATGACAACTGCGTCGGCCTGAAACTAGAAAAGACACTTGCGTTACCGCTTTGTGCTGCATTGCGGCGGGTGTAAGATAGGGCCAATGTCTGGTCCTTATGGTCCATATATCAGGCTCTTCCCATTTTTCAAAAAGCCTTCTAACATTATCTTCACAGAGCACACACCTTTCTTGCCCTCTGCGTACTCAGAGACCTTCTCCAGGTGTAGGGCAGGGTCGATGCACACACCGCGGATCCTGGTTGGCAGACGCAGGCTCCGCCCAGACAGACCCACCACGATCATCTGCAGCATGGTGTCCAGGAACGTCACCCAGTTGGCGGTCCACTGCAGCTTCCCGCTGTCGCCTGGGACACACAGACACACAGACACACACACACCCCATTACATAGACAGCATTAGTGACAATAGGAGTGCTATACTTCAGTTATAACTTCTGCCTATCCTCTCTGGGGGATTAATCTTGGATGTCATCATGACTTTAATCAAAACAAATACGCACACACACACACACCTGTGTTGTTGGACTCCAGAATGCCCCGAAAGGCCTTGTCATAGTCGTAGCCACGGAGGCGAAGCTCTTTGTAGATGTCGTGGGACGTTAGCTTCATTTTGGGGTCACTGTTGTCCCTGGCGACCGGCTGACCAATCTGTGCATGGAACAAATCCAGCGCCGCTTCCTCTAGGACGCTCACCTTACCTGAAAGTGGACAGGGGGTTTGTGGGATAGGTGAGGGTCTGGATGAAGTGTGAAGAGCACAATATACACCCAAACACATTTGCTATGGTCGTAGAACAGGTGGAATGTAAGAATTGTAGCAGTAGAACATTCTGTTTTAAGACCACGGAAAACCAATTTGTACATGTTGACGTCAATGTTTGGTCTGTTCATACCGCTGACAGCCAAGTTTCCATTTTCAGAAACCTCAAACTTGTTGGTAGCTGGCATGAGACGCACCTCCAACTGGACGGAGCCTAGGGAGAGACAGATGACACATTAATACCCAGCACCAGCATGTGCCAACCAGGAGCGCTCTATAGCCTACTCATTACCCGTCTTGGGCAGGATGGTGGCTCTGTGGATGGTGACGTCCTCAAAGCTCACAGGGGTTGTTTCCATGACAACTCCCAGGCTCCTCAGCAGGGTTCGCCAGGCCAGTACCAGGTAACCGGTTGCTGGGTAGAGGACGCGCCCATCGATGCAGTGGCCAATCATGTAGTAGTCTGGAGACTCTGGGTTGATGTCTGAGCAGGTGAGGAGAGCATGGTTAAGGCTCATTTGTCTGAAAATATATACGTCCCGTTTCACACTAATGTCACTGCTCAAAGAATTCCATCCGTCCATTCCGTCAGCATAGATGTTAAGCAGTACATCCACTAAAGGGCAACTCAGCATGCACCACATGCGGCAAAATGCCACGCAACGTTCATGTCTACGGGTCGCAGGCGATATTCAGCTGCAAGCTAGCAATGAATACAGTTTAGAGTTATAAGCATACAAAAGATATTTCTCTACAGCAAATCTCTTACATCAACAGGACGTTTATGCTTGTGAAACAGTATCTGATGGAAAAAAAAAAGATAAAATATTGCTATTTTTACTGTCTGAACAACCAGGAGTGTGTATAGTAGTCAATGTTCAAGGCTACAGCCATTTAAAGCATTTATGTCAAGTGAATATATTACACCAACGTGCTGGTTAAACATTTAATAAAAAGTATAAAAATCACAAACTCCAATGCACTATGCCTATGGCATATAAGGCCTTATTTTAAAGAACTAAGCGCATGCTCTAAAGCGCAAGGCGTACACTGCATTTAGGGCAGGTACAAATCCACTTTTTCTATTTTAATTGCAGATAAACGGTCGGCGCCAGGAGGGAGGAAGGTACATTTTTTCAATCCTTTGCATGTGTGTGCACTCCAGTGCTTCCTTGTGTTTAACAAGCAGAATTAATGCGCGTTGTGCACCCATCATAGGCGATACTATCTTGATAATGCGACACGCGTTGACTTTTTGCTGGTCAATCGCGCAATTTCCCAGGGCACTCTTGAAAAAGAGATTTGAATCTCAATGAGTCTTTCTCCTGGTAAAATAAAGGTTTAATAATAAAAAAAATCACTTTCCCCTGCCTCAATGACAGCAATGCTCAAAAGGGTGCAAGTGCATTTTCTATTTAGAGAACGTGGGTGCTAGACAGGAAAATGACAACTGCGTCGGTCTGAAACTAGCAAAGACACTTGCGTTGCCGCAATGCGTCGGGTGTAAGATAGGGCCCATAGTCTTTTGTATGGCAGGCTACAGAAATAGCTGACACGTAGTCTACTCCCACAGAAGGACAGCTCACAATGTGCTGTGACACGATCGTTTTCAATGTAGGGCATGCGACCGCTATGAAAGGCTTTTTACCGCTGTCAGGGTTAGTAGTCGTGACGGCGGTAGTCTTTTAGTTGGGCCATTAAGTACATTTAAATAAAATTAATACAAATTCAATCAATGCACAATTACTAAACTTTCGTCATGTCCATGTCTCAATTGACGTATTAGCTATATTGCCCCATGATTTCAGTTGGAACTGCTCCATTTAATACACATCTGCAAGCTTTCAAAAATTGTATTTCATTCATCATATTTTTAGGAATGGGAATGTGATTTTCATAGCTCTGAGCAACTTGTTTGGTCGTTCATTTCCTACCGATGTTGTAGACTGTTGCTGATGTGGACCCTCCTGAACCACATGGGAAGTCCTCAGCCTTAGGGACATCCCATGTCTGGCTGTGGTCCCACTGCAGCAGCGGGGAGATCAGAGGAGTGCCCGTTGGCACTGGGTATGCAACAGGTGGGCACAGGCCATTACCATCCACGTTAACACTGTGGAATGTCAAGAGAGCTTCACGTCACCAACAGGTGTGTTCAGAGTTCCTACATGCCAGGCTAACTCTGCTTAACGAACTAACAAACTCTTTGAGGATGTGTGGGTATTACGCCTGGGCTTCTTATGACATCAGTTCATTTGTACACAAATTAAGGATGTCCCAGCATAGTCAAATATTTACGCTTCTCAGAAGAATAACATTTGGCCAAAGTGCAACGTTTCATGTTCATTTATACATAATTTGTTAAAACGGTATAGCCTACAAACGCTGGCAATACATTTAAATTCGTTTTAATATTAAAAATTCCTTCATTTATGATGTTATTGTCTATACATTACAAAGAAGATGAGGTTGTCCCATTGTATTCAGACTAGCTGATTAATGGATCCCTCCCAAAACCTGTCATCTGTAACACTAACCCTTCTGTTCTCTGCTGGTTCTTTGTCTAAAAGGTTAGGATGCTGCACACCTGTTCAGCTTGGTAACAACAGTGACGGCGGTAGTAAACAATGTGCTGACCCGTTCATGTAGACCTTGCCGATGTGGGAGAGGAAGAAGTCCAGGTTATTGGCGTGGCCGCGCTTCATCAGAGGCAGGATCGTGCAGCTGGTCTTCAGGCTACGCTTCAAGATGGCCTGGCCACACAAGACACACTACATCACAGCTATACAACAACAGTCACCACAACGCATGTCACGACCGCTAAGCTCCACGCCATTACACAGTAATGGGCTTTTACTTTGACTTTTATTAGTTAAAGTTCAAATGAAAGATTACATTCACTATTCATTAACACATTGGTAATGTACAATAATGTGCAAGCAGAGTCCCATCTTTAACATGTTACCTGGTGAGCTCTAGTAGGCTAGGGCAGCACATTCGAGCTCAATAGGACATTATAATGGAATGCTATACCGTAGATTAAGTGTCATTATGAGGGTTGGTCTTCAAAACAGCATAATGTGTAAGACAGAGAGCATTATGTTACTATTGTAACAAGCCATACTTTGTGCCTCACCACCAGTGACCAAGTTACAACAGAAGTGTTCCTAAAACTAAGATAGGCCAGGCAGCCTATCTGCCACTCTGTCAGCAGACCAGAGGTTTTGAGGTCTGGTAGTCAGGCACCTGTAGCAGGCCATGTGGGGCGATCTCCACCACGATGGCGTTGTCGGGCACCAGGCTGAGACCCTCCTGGAAGAGCACAGGGCTGACCAGGTTGTTGACGTGGTAGTCTGCAGAGCTGTACAAGGCCAGCGGAGAGTCCCACTCAGCCTGGGGAATACTGGTACTGATCCAACGAGGGGAGCGCAGGCGGGGCTCCTTGATCACCTGAGGCAGACCGTTTGACATTTTAAATGTCCTGCTTACTACAGCTTTCATTAACCGGCTAGGGTTGTCCTTCCCAGCCTCACCAGTAGGTGTTTCTGTAGCACCACATTCAGACATAGTTAGAGGCACTCACCTTCTTGAGGGCGGTGAGCAGGGCTGGGGCGATGGATGCCATGTAGTACGAGTGGAAAGCCACGCCCGCGGTGCGCACCTCCTTGGCAAACACGCCACGCTCCTTCAGCTTGGCCACAAACGTACTCACAGCCTCCTGACAGCAAATGGTCATTCATGTAGGTTAGGGACAGAAAATGTGCTACCATTGGGTCAAATTTAAATTCCACACATTCATGTAGTTCACTCCTCTCATCTTACTGCAGTTTCCCCATTACCATGGGTTATTATAATGTAAGAGTTTTGCTGTAGTAATGCTGTGCATTTTAGAAGCTTTAGATGAACAAACATAAATATTTGTTTTTTTTTTAAATAGAAAATTCTATTTACTATTTAGGATATTATCAAGAAATTAGGAAAATACATACATATATTTTCTTAGTTTTATTACCTCTGAAAACACTATTTGATCAACTATTAGATTGTATTATTCTTTAAATTTTCTATTCAATAGGTTAGCAAGAAATGCTACTAAGCAATAATTTGATATTAACACGAAAAGTTCATGTTTTGTTGTCTGTACTTTGATCCAGTGCAAGAAACATGTACATGCTCTCATTGATGGCCATACACTCCCCCAAAGCTTGTTCACGTCAGACAACCTAAGTAATGTTTTTATGACCCATTTCAGGAGAGGTTTAAGTCGAACCAAGTCGATTAATCAGGTCTAACTAAATTATGAGATTGCCTTCTCCATGAAGAATACATATGAAGCTCCACACAAATGCATGCAAAATAAGGAATCTGCCTTGTGTTGCCATTTTGATAGGGACATGCACCTACATGTTAGGAGTGCACGCCCCCTCAGAGAGCAAAGGAAACTACCATGACATTTAAGGCTGTGCATTACTCAGGACCACCAGTTACCATACCGGATGTACAGTATCTCACAAAAGTGAGTACACCCCTCACATATTTGCAAATATGTGAGCATATCTTTTCATGTAATAACAATGAAGAAATTACACTTTTCTGCAATGTAAAGTAGTGATTGTATAGCTTGTAGAACAGTGTACATTTGCTGTCCCCTCAAAATAACACAACACACAGCCCAAACTGTGGGCCCAATGTGTCAATATTTTGTGTGGCCACCATCATTTTCCAGCACTGCCTTAACCCTCTTGGGCATGGAGTTCACCAGAGCTT
>JAODUH010024070.1:0-24484 GCA_027564835.1 Typhlichthys subterraneus
ATAAATAAAAGATCTGAAAACAGCCATATGTGTGTTTAGTTTCCCAACAAATTCCTGCAGTGTAGGCCTAACATCCAATTTGGTCAGTCGTCGTGACTAGCAAAATACCTTTCCTGCCAAGTACTTGGGTCTTGACCTTGACTGTTAAATCGTTATTGAAGACACCGAACATAACCAAAGGCATTGAGTAGTGAAGGTTGTTCAAAGTTACTAGTGTTCATATGATGAGAACATTTGGTGGTGATGGTGGTCTTATTTTTGTGTTGAGGTATTAGTATTGCAAGTATCGGAAAATGCTTTATTTAAGAAATGATTTATTGTCATTATGTGACAGTTACAGTTAATCACATTAACTAAAGCACTTCATATCAAATTCCCTTCTCAAAGAACGGCTGTGCAAGCTTAGGCAAGTAAAAACACACTTAATCCGATTATTTGTAACATTTACACAAAATATTCTACGATTTTGCAATCAATTTACTGTTAATCTTTCACCCATTCTTACAAACAGTATGCATTTGCCCTCACGGTACATAAGTGCATGTAGACACTTCTGAGGCATGCAATATGGCACAAATGTTTAAAAAAACAGGTGGACAAAGATGGACACAACAACACTGGAACTTCCGGTCACAAGTTCAGTGCTTCAGCCACCTTTCTTTCCTCAGGAATACCATTTACCTAAAATTAATTCAAGAAATTAATGCAGAATATAATAGTCAAGTCAAATGTATTTATATAGTCCTTAAACACGTTGCAGTCTCAAAGAGCTGTACAGCCTACATGTCACATGGAAACAAACAACACCCCCTTAACCTACTAATACTGTACGTTACTTGTGAAACATGCATTCCTTGCTGCAGCACTGAAGAATCTTCTGACATATTACTAAAAACATAAACGTCACAGCAATGTACGGTAAGCAAACCAGAATACCCACCTCCAACCTTCGGAATGTTGACATTACATAATTATCTCCTTTGTTAGCAGAGGATAGATAAAAAGAGTGCCAGGTTAGTGCTGCTGGGACTATCATGCAGTTCAATAATATGCACACCAGAGGGCGACGAAACACTGCATCCACTGTACGTAAAGAACCTCCCTCAAGCTGAGATCATCAGTCAGAGCTTTGAATAAACAAATAATTCAGTGTTGTAAAGGGAGAAAGTTTTTTAACGAAACGTATTTTTTATCTTTGTTAACATGTCACATACAAATGAAAGAACAATGATCATTTGGAGCAATTCTTTCATTTTGTGATAGTGTAGTTCTGCAAAATAAATGGCAACACTATGGTAACCACATAGATGGACACATAACCAGGATTAAGCACATGCATAGTATGTTTTAGACAAATGGTTCACACTAACCTGATGGCCGCTGCTGTGGTATCGTACTCTGGTTTTGCAGGTTTCTGAAATCATAAAAGTGATAAAAAAAAAAGACAGTTAATGTACAAAAGGTGCGTGAGAAAATACTTGAGTGGCATGCGAATGACTGCTTATTGTTTGGCCTACACCAGGTCCATATAATTAAATCACTTTACAGTTTATTCATAATGCCTCTCTTACATTTTACTTACTGTGTTATAACCAATACTTAATTATGAAGGGGCCCTTCATAATTAAGTGTTAAACACATAAACCTTATATAAAGCCTTTACAAGCACTACAGAAATGTGCTATGTGCTCAATAACTACACGACATGTCTCGGAGGGGATTCTAAAAAAACTACCGTATTGTTAATTCAAGCCAAGATAATTCAGTTGCTCTGCAGAATACGTACTAAGTGTTAGAGGTAGTATTCAAGGGCCACGGTCAATGTAATCTTTATTATCCCACGAGGGGCAATTGGTATTTCAGCCAGCAGCAGAAGCCACATGACAAACGGCAATAATGATGTGATGTGGGAGCCAGGCAAACCAATTAGGCTGGACTCACGTCTGTGTCTGCATTAGGGGCATGCTGGTGCCCTCGTAGTTGTCTGGGTGGATAGGGGGCACCACCTCCCCGCTGACCGGGTTGAACACTGGCAGGGTGGAGAGCGGCCAGGAGATCTCCCGGTTCTTAGACATGCTCCTCAGCTCCTTGGTGGACTTCTGGATGGAGCTATGGTGCACCAGTTGGATGCTGGCGGGGGAAGAGGGAGTGAACATATGGGTCAGTATGTTCACTGATGGTAAACCCCTGGCCTCTTTAGCAGAGCTTTCGGTAAGCAAGTGGATAACAGCTGCTAGCTGTCACTGTGATTACTGGGTCTGAGACAGATTCTCTACATTCTCACGTGTTCTGACAGACCCTGTTCAGTTTACACTGATATGCAGTTTGCTACCGGTGGCATCTTCCTACAGCTGTGCACCAATTTTGAGCAGCCCATCGGATGAGTTAATGTAAACACACATTAGCTTGTGAATGGATATGAGAATTAATATGGAGGGAACACAAACAAACAAACAACTTCCCAAAAAACAGTTACCACAAAGAAAATAAAACTAAAAACTAATTCAACGTATGAAGATCACAGGAGAGTTAAAACACTTACTCTGGTGTTTGCATGTTTCTTTTTTCCCTAGGAACAAAACAAAATGGATGAATTAAATATCAATATTAATAGTCAAAGAGACATCCACAGAGAAGCGAATGGGGTTGCTGGGTAAGGCGCCGGGCGGAGCTGATGGAGGAACATGGCACACTGACTGACTGGAGAGTGCATGGAGAAACGCCTCTGTCCGTCTGTGGAGGCTGGAAAACAATGGACGGGCTGGCTGTTGGTACAATGGACGGATGGACACCACCAACAGCCCACACAAACCCTGATGGGTAAACTAAGCATACATGGACAGTATGATTGGATGAGAATGACGAGCTGCATTTCCAATTCGGATCAGCCCGCTCCCTTATCTTAATGTTACTGTTCATCGCCAACATCCTTTATCTCATCTTCCTCTCCCTGTTTAGTAAACACAGCCCTACGAGTATTCTCTACTCCCCTGTTGTGAAAACAATAAGCAATGTAATCTACCTGATGCATATTGTGCCCCGTGTGTGTGTGTGTGTGTGTGTGTGTCAAAGTCAGGACAGAACACACTTACACCCCCTCCCTCCTGCAGCACATGGTGTAGCCCAGGATGAAGAAGAGAACTATCGCCACGGCGGAAGGAACCGCCAGCGTGATGAGGAAGTCTGAAAAGTAGTCCCGGCTCTTCAGTGACTCCGAGGGGGGGTTGTACTCCCCAACTTCAGGCAGGATTCCTGTGCCCGGGTCTGGACGGTTACTGTGAACAGTCACTACCTTGGTGATATCAACCTAAACACACCAAGATGTAGAAGCTCATTACTGTGAACAGTCACTACCTTGGTGATATCAACCTGAACACACCAAGATGTAGAAGCTCATTACTGTGAACAGTGACTACCTTGGTGATATCAACCTAAACACACCAAGATGTAGAAGCTCATTACTGTGAACAGTGACTACCTTGGTGAGATCAACCTAAACACACCAAGATGTAGAAGCTCATTACTGTGAACAGTGACTACCTTGGTGATATCAACCTGAACACACCAAGATGTAGAAGCTCATTACTGTGAACAGTGACTACCTTGGTGATATCAACCTAAACACACCAAGATGTAGAAGCTCATTACTGTGAACAGTCACTACCTTGGTGATATCAACCTAAACATACCAATATGTCAGAGCTCACTTAGCACAACAATGTGTAATTACAGTATGATAGCGTTATAAAAAACAACTTTGCATGTCATATTAAAGATAATAAAACTAGATTCAAATAATCTTGCATCCCCCTTCCTCCTAAATACATGTTGCGACTCATGCGGGGGTCCCAAGCCCCCCTGTAAGGCCCAGTTATGGAGAGTCCTCACCAGGGAGATCTTGCACCAGTCGATGTGGAACTGTGCTCGGAACTTCTTGTCGCAGCTGATGGCTGGCTCCATCTCCTGGCTGCACCGCAGCTGGTTGTGAGGGCTCTCCACCTCTCTCAGGCAGGACGAGAAGGGAACGTCTGCCCCTACCATGACGTACACCCTGGGGCAGGACAACAATAGCAATGTCTCCTGCTGGAACTCATTTGTCACCACATCATCTGCTTACACGTGCCCCTATCACCGGTGTACCAGGCTAGGTGGCCCAGCATGAACCTGATGGAAGCCCTTCGTGAATCTTAAGGAGCCAAAAGGATTTGTGTCTGTCCACGATGACGGCTATGATTAGGGAAAGCCTCAGCTAGCCTCTTTCAGCTTCCACAAACGACAGCATTAATCTTTTATGAACAACTTATGGTTGTCGATGTAGGCTGTTCCCCTGGGGAAGTGTGTATGTCTAAAGCATGTTGTACCACGGATTCCCAAAGTCACAATGAAATATCAGCATGATAGCGGTGAACTGAAGTGATGAGGCCACTCAAAGAAATGGAGAAAAAAAGTGTGTTTTTGTTTTAATTATTTAGTAGCAATCCTTTATGAGATTTGATTAAGTATAATTCTTAATTTAATGTATTTAAAAACCCCATATCATTCTGACATCAACTGTCATTTTGGAAAGATCATTTTTACCCTGTAAGATATATGTTCTGTTGCAGTTAGCTTAACTAGCTATGTGACTGGCAGTAGGAGCATAGGTCAGAGATGATGGGATTCAATGCAGAAATGAGGTCACATCTGGAGCCAAACGTGACTTGGGAGTAGAATGCTGGTTACATGATAGACATATTTAGAAATAATAAAGTAATTGCAGGTTCCTTTCAACCCAACTGACCACACGACTAGAATATTATGATGGGGTACTTTAAAAAAAGCATTAGGGTTTCAATTGAAGACTAAATATAGAAATGAGCCCACAGGAGGTGTCACTTTAAATGCCATACATGTTCAACTAAAACCTTTGAAACGGGACACACCCAACTTATTACAATTTGCAAAGAACACGCCGGATCCCGTTTCTGCAGGCCCAGGGCCCCACACTAAGTTAGGAATATTCTAACGGCCTTCCTACTGGCTCACCCCTCCTTGAGATTGTTGATGGGCAGGGGAACGCGCCCGCCGCGGTCCAGGGCCGAGGTGATGTTGATGGCGTTGAGCCTCTCGGGCTGCCATACGTTCTTCACGGCGCCCAGGAAGTCACCCAGCACCTCGCTGGCCAGCATCTCCTCCACGTTCATGTTCTTGATGTAGAACTCCGCCTGGTAGGGCAGGGGGAACTCTGCCGCGCAGCAGAACACAGTGGCATTAGTCACGTCGTGAAACGGGGAAGGGGGCGGGGTTAGCAATGCTACCATGGCAACCAGTGCTTTGGGACTGGGGAAGGGGTGCATGAACCCTTTCAGAATAATCTTTTAGACTGAATAGAGTTCACACGAGGTGTTGAGACATTATTACCCTGCATTCACACAACATACAGTAAGGGAGAGAGACACTGTCGCTCATGAGCGTTCCTGGCTTGTGGTTACTTATCGGTTGCATCATTTGTTTCAGTGTGTCACGCTGCCTTTGCTCTGGTTGGTAGTCGCATCGCTCAGCATAAGCAACATAGACCTCTAGTCTATTTCCACCCCTCCTATAGTCTGTAAATTGCCAACTCCCACTGAATGCGAATGGCAGCGGGTCACTGTGTCTCCCACGCTTGTCGTTGGTGTGAGCGCGTGGCTACGGCATTCCCTGCTGTTTGACGTGAACACGCTAGCAATGCCTTCTCCTACGGCCTGTGTCATGATCTGCTCTGGCTTGGCCAGTGGCTGATGATGACGTCACAGCGAATAGGGGAGTTATATCTGCAGAGGTTCCAGCCGACCGCCGACGTGTTCAACTCGCAAATCGCTCAGTCGCTGACGAGCTGTCGTCAAGCCCTCTATAGTGTCCAAACTGCCAGCTCGGCGGGCGTGTCTTCATGCCAGCGTCAACCAGGAACTTGAGCGTTTCAAGTATGACATTACGCCAAATCAAACGCACAAATGCTGTGCATTCCCGCAAACATAAACATTTTGGAGGGAAATGTTTGTGTATAAATACTTGGATATTGTCAAGTATCACCTATTCCACTATGGACGGCAAACAAGCAGCCAGAAACACGTCATAAATAATGGGAAAACCGGAGACTGCAATAATTAGTTTCTCGTCCATGTTTTCAACATCGAGGGATTTTAAGATAGCTATCTAAAGGAGAGGCCAGAGCCCTGCCATTGGTTGTCGCCGAACTCCATCACCAGCGACTCTCTGTAAATTTGCATAAAGTTGAAAAGTTCTCAAGGTGTAGTCGTCAAAAGGGGAGGGCGTGGCTGGTCCCTGCATATGAACATTTAGCAATGTTAGGCCGGCCTGTGTCAGATAGTGATAGTAGCTGTTATTGTATTTTCTTAGTCATGAAATGGGTATACCGTTATACAATAGTTTAGGTTTTGGGACTGGTCAGACAGATGGAACGTTTCATTCTGACGTTACTGTAGAGACGAATCTGAGACATCCGTTAGCCACACCCCATAGTAATGAACAGGAAGACTAGATGGGTCATGAATGAGCTCGTACCTTCAGTGGACATGATGTTGATGACCAGGTTGTGGCGCGCCGTCTCAAATGTGCGTCTGTTATAGGCAGTGATCTGTAACACACAGGTGAGAGTTCAAGCCCAGGTCAGCGGCAGTGGCTCTCGACAGGGAGGGAGCTGAGCAGCACAGGCGGCAAACCCAACCAGAACACACCCATAAAGGCACACATGCTCGCCACTAGATATGCTAAGCCTTCTGAGGAGGGGCAAAGCAATGGCTCAGATGTTAGGAAAAAAATAACCTAATGGAATATATTTAGGCTATAGACCACTAGCATTAGGCTATAGACCACCAGCATTAGGCTGTGAGCCACTACTATTGAAACGAGAAAAACACAATTCTGTCTTTGGGGGGGAAGAAAGAATAAAAATGATGTGTCAAATTGTTTGAATATTATCTTGGGTCTGAATGCTTTCTCTGCCATAGCTTACAAAGCTGCGGGATAACGTGTTTCTTCTCAGCCTTGTTTTGTTAGCCGTCACAAAGGCACTGGATGGAAGAAAGCATCCACGTATGTCGCATTAACCGAGATTGCAGATAACAATGTCAGTCTCCCGTCTCCAAACTGGCTCCGCCCCACACACCTCTATGACGGTGGGCTTGCCGACGTGCTCGGCGGTGGGAGAGCCATAGAGCACTCCGTCGCTGTAGGGGGTCCTCTGGATGTAGCGCAGCCAGCCAGGTCTGTCAGGGTAGCCCATCAGGTTGGTGTTGAAAGTGATGGGGTCATTGCTGGCATCACCTACAAGAGAAAGGCTGTTACTAGGGCTGCCCCAAGGACCCATTTAAGGTCCGTACCAAGTCAAATCGGAGCGTACGGTAATCTCCCTTTCCCTTTAAAAAGCCAGGCACGCTTGCACCTTGGCAGGTTGCTATTACACTGTACCATCGGGTTTGTGACAGAAAAGGGAACGCACGCGAGCGGACAATCTACAGCAGCAACCGCTTTATTGCTGATCGCGCTCATGGCTTTGCGCTGCCTCAAGGTAGCAATGCTTCAGCAATCTGCTAGACCACACCTCATGTTAGGACCAACACACCCACAGCAGCTCAAATGGGCACAAGTGCATTTGCTATTTAAACAATGTGGGAGCCATACGGGAAAATGACAACTGAAACTAGCTCTAACTAACACTTTGCATAGAGCGTAAGATGGGGCTCTAAGACTTTCTCTTTCAGAGTGAGAGATAGAGAGAGGGGGGAGAAAATATGTTGTCATATTTAATTCAAACCTACTTGTTTTGATATGAGTGCAAACATTACAGCGCATGGAAGAGACGTCCATGTAAACGTGGGTAAACAAGTGACATCTTACCTGACTTTTGGTATGGAGGGAACTCTCCTTTGAAGTATTCTCTCTCCAACACGTGCACAAACAGCACGCCTGCAGACGGGTAGACGTTTCGGTCGGCGTGCGACCTTGACAAGATGGTGACCACTGGGGCCCAGAGAGAGAAACACACACACACACACACACCGGTACAGTACATTACCTCCTGATTGTGTTCACTGTGTCTGTGTGCGTGTGTGTGTGTGTGTGCGTGTGCGTGCGTGCACGCGTGTAATTCTTCTTCATTAATAGCCTGCCAGCACCAATGATTGGAAGCACAATAGACACCCCACATCTTATTTAGTAGTACGATGTACTGTGAAGAACCACACAGCTATGTACGGCCACAACAATGGCTTATTATCAACATTGGCAGGTACTGTAACAGGGCGTCTGGTGCTGAGAGTCACTGCTGTGCTTGGCGAAACACACACGAGGTGCCAGTGGTTGTCTCGCTGTCTTCTCCGCCTACTCACTCACTGCCTGCATTCCAAACTGTGTAGTGCTGCGTACTCCACCTCAAACACAAACACCTGCGTCTTTATTTGTAAAGGGCCTTGCTTCACAATTGCCAGCGATTGACCAAGTGTTTACCCATAGAGGACTGGGGGTGGTCCTCTATGGGCCTTGTTCTGAGCAGCTTTTTTCACCTGCAACGGAAAGGAGGCAGAGAAGCAGAAATAGACGGAGGACGAGAGGGTTTGAAGGAGGGAGAGCAGAAGGAGAACTGTAAAGAGGGGAGGAGATTCCTCTGTCTTCTAGCCTGCAGACGCAAGATATTTCCAGCTGCATTAGGCAGACAAATGCAGGGTTTGGGAGAGATGTGATGGTGTCGATGTGTCCTTACGGTCATTGCCAGCTCTCTTCTTTCTGCTGTTTTGTCTTGTATTCATCTTCAATACAACATTTAACATAACCCCTTACAATGTAATAGTTGAAGGTGGATTACACCAGGCAGGCTAATATATAGAAGACGGTAACACAACAAACATATTAAAATGTTGCTATTTTCAATGAGTCAGCCTACTGACTCATTTGTTTAGTGTACAAAGTTAGAAATTATTTCAAAAATGCATTCCAAATGATGGAATGATTGAATGACGATGTAAATGCTAATGTTGAATTGAAGTGTTAGGATACAAGACCTAATTCATTCATTTAGTCTTGAACTAAATTACTACTGTAGGCTTATTGTCTACTCCTTGTACTAAAGTATCAACAGTTTCAGGAATCTGGTTAATCTTTCTCACAACATCCGTGCAATCCAGGCTGCTGTATGCGCTCACCCTCCCCGTGTTACATTCAATTACACACATTAGCTTACTTGTTTAGGAACATTAGACCAGTATTAAGCCTTTGACTTGATTAGTGTCAAGACGTGATCATGTGATCTTTGGTGGTTGAGAACTAGAATGGAGGATTACAAGATATAATCAACCAATTATTGAGGAAAGCAGCATACTATATTATATGTCACCAAAGTGCCCAAAATTCTAAATGCAAAATGGAAAAGTATGGCGATGGCTGTTGGAAGATTCTAGAATGGGCCCCAAATGCATGGTAAACTGGGCTACATCTGTTACCGTAACCTACAGATTACTGGCCATATGTGCTGAATTTCCCTTGGGTTTTAGTCACAGCTAGATACACTCAATATCAGTTAGTGAATATAGATGCAGCGCAAAAAAAAAAAAAAAACACCAAACTGAATCACCTTTAATGGAAATATTTCTTGAGTCAAAAATACTGTGACAAATCATTTCAATAGCTGCTATTGCACTCCTGACATTAGCCTCAAGTTGACCAAGAATAGACCCAGAATAGCGTCAGCAGCACCCAGGGGTTCAGTTGATCTACATGCACACATTCGATTCCATGACATTACTTAAGCCACTGGGCCTCATCAATCCCACACAAAGGAGCATAGCTGGCGCCACACAAAGGAACATGGTCCCACCACAGTCCTAGACAAGGTCAAGTATTGGCCAATCCATTCTACTCAGAGACCCCTTGATGGGTGTTCAACAGAATGACAAGCAGCCCAGATGGCTGGGTCTGCCCAACTGCTCTGAGAAATTACATTAATTTTAAATGCTTTTCTAGCAATACTATATTCTCTGCACTCAAAGCTGAGACAGCTTACCAAGTCTACAACTGTACTATTATTTGCACTAGTCTAGGTAAATAAGGAATTAATGGTCTAGGTCCTATTACTAACTAAAGTGGATGAACTTAAAAACAGGTAAGAAGCATTAACATAACTAATGTCAACAATATACCAGCCCTGATTTTTAAGTATTTAAATGACACCCTCAAAATCTTTTAAAACCACGTCATTGAATAACTCCAGTCAAGGTAAGTGAACATCATTGGCTAAGCTACAGTGAGCTTGTGCTAATAGCATCCAATCTGCTTAATAGTGGCTAGTACCAGTCCTTCTAGAAATAATGGACTCTACCAGGCTTCTACCTAATACATCACCCATTATAAGCTAATGCTAAATTGCACACCACAGGACAACCTGGAAGCTCTAGCTGCAATGCAAATGTGTAGACAACACAAAGACAATAGGGCATTTTTCAATGCAACAATGCATTATAAAACATGAAAATGTACTAGCAATAATACATTCTGCTTGATGTGTAGCGTGTGTACAAGTTACAATATAGACACACACACACACACACGCACATGCACCTGCATGCGCACACACACATCCTAATGTGTATCTAGATAGCAGATCACTGGGAATGGCTAACCACCATTTATACTTTTATGGACTGACCTTGGACTGCCCACAGTCTCAGGAGCGAGGCTTGGTTAATAATGCCATTGGCTACATAACAAGAATAACCCCCCCTTGTCCCATGGAGGCTGAAAAGGTCGTTTAGCTCTGTTGGATCAGCGATGTACAGTACATGTTGCTCTGCATGGCTTGCAGTGGCAACGCCTGAACAAGGATCACTACTGTTTGGATTGAGACTTGGGTTATCAAGCCCTGAGTTAAGGATTAGTCACACAGACGTAGAAGTGAAACCACTTTGGTTTTGCAACGGCCAGAAGGAATTGGCTGAAGACAGAGGAGTGCAGGCAGCCAACCACCAATTCAACTATATAGCTTTCTAACATTTATTCTAAAAAGGTAAGCAAAGGCATTAGTTTGCCTATAAACATACTATTTTTGGTTAATGGGAACAATCCTTAGAGCTTTGATGCAAACGCTGCATTTTTTAATGAAGCACACTACATTGGTTATTGCACTAGCACGAGCACTACCACAGCAGTTCAGGAAGAACTCTAAAAACAAAATTGGCTCTAAAACACACAAAAGTTAGGAGCTGTACACATAGGTGGAGTCATATTCATACTAGCCAAAATGGCCACAGTAATTCATAGTAAATCACTTGTGAGCAGTGTCACAGACAGTGTTATGACAATGGGAAGGGGGCAAAGAGGTCAGTCACAGCACACTCCCACTCACCGTCTCTGTACAAGGCTTTTCTTTGCTTCAAGCCCAGGGAATGCTCCATATTGCTGTGTTTGGCATCATAGGCATGCAAAATGTAAACTAATGGATAAACGTATGAACACGAATCAAATACACTCGAAATAAAGAAAACTATGTGAGGCCAACATTGTGAAACGTATTAATACGTTTATTTTCACAATTATATGTTTAGGCTAAAGTTGGTGTTTCATCTAGCCTGTATCCAAGTCAACTATGTTGCCTACTGTTTCGAGCATTTGAGGTGATGGAACCAAATGATGATCTTGATGATGATCTTATTAAATATTAGGCATTCATAATGTAGCCTACACACGCGCCTGGTTAACACCATGAGATACGGTCTTCTTCCCCATTAAAACAGAAAACGTAAAAATCTACATTACATTGTATTGTGAATTACAAGATTACAACGCAGTGTATAGCCACTCCACCCAAGTAACGGTATACCAGGCTGGGTTAGCCATTTTTTCCATGCCTCTCCAACCACTTGGAAAAAATGAGCTTACTAGACACTGCACAGTACGGTAGCGGGCTGGCTAGCTACGGTACCTAGCATGCCCACAAGAAAGCATAGCATCAAATGCAAACGCATGTAAATACTATATTAAACAATACGTACCTACGGACGTCCATACCACAATCACAGCTGTGTACATGTTGCATAGCATATTCGTCACTTTGGCATTAAAAATGTTGTTTTTCTATTCGTCACTGATTTGACAGCCATAACAAGCATCCCTCAGACAAGTGCACTGCAGAAAATGTCCCCCCGCTGAAACTGTTCCTGCGGTTAAGATGCGAAGGAATGAAAGGGAATGTCCTGCTTTCCTATCGCTAAAAGTGATGATAAGGCAAAGGACCTCATATGTATTTCCTTACGGCGTCTGCAATAGCCTGTTAACAGAAGGGCATACTTTTACAACAACAACCATGCTATTTGATAGCCTGTAAAATAAATAACTTAAAAAATAAATGAGGCAATAAATCACATTTAATATGTATTTAATCTAAACATAACCCATTTTTTTAAAATCTTCACATAGGCTACGTTCCAATGGAAAAATAACACTTTCAGTGTGGGTACATTTTCAGCGCAACACCAACATTCCTTCCTCCGCCTCCTTCCTTCGCTATCACCGTAGAGACAGCTAGCAAAGCACACATTTTCATTGGTTATTGTTGAAATAACTCAGGGATAAAAAACATAATCAGTTGGTCAACAAGACCACAAAGCATATGGGCTGAATTCAAAAAATATGTAGCCTATGATTTCTATGTAGTCTAGTCTATAAGGCTTAGACTATATTTTATTTTCTGCCTTTCAACTATTTCCATGGTCAACTCCTCAATTATAGACAAATACCAAATTAGCCTATAACAAAAATATCTGCAAGGATTATTAAAACACTTCATGACATTTCATTATGTCTTCAGAATTCTGATGGACACACCAAAAAAATTAATAATTATAATATTCCTCAACCAACACACAGATGCTTTCACACACACATAACTGCAAATATAGGCACACATTATCGTCTGACCAGAGGGCAGCAAGACATCTGGGAAGAAGTCTGCTAAAATCACCCCCCCACACACACGCCACACACCTTCCCCCTGTGGCAGATGGTCACTCGGCGGCCCTTCAGTCCTATTCAGTCCAGCCAAGAGGCCTTAGAAGTATACAGGCCTACTTCATTGAGTCCTTTCACATTGTCCTTTACATCCCACGTGGCCGAAAAGCATACATTAGCTACTACTGTTCAGCATCGTTTGTTTAAACAGCAACAACGGGACAAGGTTCCAATATGTGCATGTTTAACCTGATCTGGAATTGGATGTCCTGTCCTGTGCTGAACAATATACCTTCAGTTCACTATGCTAGGCAGTGCATGGATGCCTATTCTGCATGGGATGCCTATTCTGCTTTCTCACTTCCTCATTTCTTATCCCTTAATAATTAAGATTATTTTTAAGTTTCTTAGCAAAATCTTCAGATGGTTGATATTTGTGTACGAATGGCCCCAAATCAAAACACCATGTAAATAATGGGATATCAAAATGGGGGTTGTACCATAAACAGTATACATTTACAGATGCGTATTACACATTTATATTCATATTGTTTACTACTTTACATATAGCCTATGTATTTCTGAGAAAACCACGTTTCCATCATATCAGAAAGTGTGCATTATTCTGATTATTTAATTTGTGTGTATGATTTTGATTTGATGATTAGAAATAAGATAAATGTTACCAACACCTGATGCCTGCTTCTCAAAAGGTCATATTGCAACATAGGCCTATATTCTTTGAGAGTTAAACTGTATATTGTGACTGATTATTGGTTATTTAATTGCAGAAGAGACTTACAATAATGCAGATATAGCCTATCTTTTTTAATTAACAATATTGTTACTAGTCTGTCTTGTTAATGGAAAATCACTTTTGAATGTTGACAAAGCTTCCTTTAAAATTTTGTATCACATGTTACAATCAGACTGCCATAGGTCATGTCTCTAGACTCCTTTGTGACCTAAAGTAGCCTAATAGGTACTTAAAATTCTGAATATACACTACTTATTATGGTAAATAAAATAAAATGTGATGCTGGGACAGTTATTAAATAATTAATCGGTCATTGAATTATATCTCGGCTGATCGCACACATAATTGTGTGTAAGTTATTGTGTGGTGGTATTTATGCTGTATCTATGCCAGAATGAAGCTGAATTGGAACCCCCTCCACATAGATTACTGGACCAAACCATTTTCACAGAAAGGTTTAACACCTGTCACATGAACGCCACATTACCAAATCGCATAGGTATCATAGCACCCAAGTTTGTTTTCCCAATATCGTGGTTTAATTGTATTGGACAGTGATCTGCTGGAAATCGCACAATAGCGCAGCTCTCCATGAGACGTATTTCCAATTTACACAGACGCCCCTATTGCGCGACTGGCAGCATCACCCATTGCCTGCAATGGCGATTCACTGTAGCCGGGCAGACCCCGGCTAATATATCAAAATGATTCAGTAGGGCGATCTGGTCTGGACTGTATCTCAGCGTGGGATATATGTTGTTTTCAGGCGGATTTACAAGGCATGCATAGATTTTTGTCCCTGGAACACAGTTTATGCGCTTCGTCAAAAGAGGCAATGAATGTAAGTCACTCTTGTTTTGTAGACTGTGGTGGATTCTTGTAAAGGCAACGATGTACTTTAGGTTGTTCCAAACGCTAGAAAAGCTCAACTTCAATATGTTGTGTAACCTACAGCCGATAAGATAGGCCTACTGAAACTGAACTGAGGTGGTGGTTGACAAACTGAGCTGTCACGGTTATTGTGATCGGTGTGTCTGATGCGCGGCGCTGCCTAGATGGAAGGCGTCCCAATCATAACAATGGTCAGTTTATCGCTCCTCGTTAACTTTATCGAATGAAATGTAATCCAAAATAACACGGGCACCCACAGTCAAATAATGGCAGGTGCGTTTGCCCAATAAATTATATATTTTCCTTTTTGAAGGTCCAAATCGCTTTTGGTAATGATTTTTGAGCCAGGACATGCAAAGACTGTAGCCTAGGAATGGTGGATCCATTAACCCATGGGTCACTGCATGTGATTTTTTTTATCCATGCTGGATTTTACTATCTCACAGACGTGATGCAGGCTATTCTAATAGGCCTATAGTAATAGCAGCTAATGCATCATTGCTATTATGTTCTTGTATGTGAAGGCAGATTAATCATAATCATAATAATCAATATTGATCTGTTGTTGTAATTTCCTGCTGTGCTACCTGGTAGGCCTAGTAGTCTTGTATTTGTGCTGACGTCTAGATTCCGCTAGTGTCGAATGATGGTGCAGAAAGCCAATATGGGATGGGGTGTTGGGTAGTTGGTCCACAACTTAAAGGCTACTGTGGCTACCTCGAACCAGAGAGAGAGAGGGGGGGGGGGGGGTGAAATGATATTGATACTGATTGATACTGATACTGATTCTGTTTAAGATTTGCGGCATCTGTTGCATACAGTACAAAAAGTTTTTACATAAATGTGAAACAGCATTTCACATTGAATCACAAAGGCCCAAAAATAAGTGAATATGGGTGTAGTCTATTCTATCGTATGGATGTTCTGGATTGACTAGATTTCACAGTATGCTGCTTTATAAACCCATCATTATTCCAGTTGTTTTCAGATCCAGTGCTCTTGTACTAAGATGTTTTGGTTGATGCAGCATCAGCCTTCTGTGACGGCTTTGCTCTTCAGGTTTCTACATGGTGCAATTGGTGAAATGTGAACATGGTTATCTTTCTTCAAGCTGTATGGTGATATGGTGATAGATTCTGCAAATCGTGTGAACTATTGGTTTGAATTTTTCCTGTCGTATGGCATTGATGGAATGACAAGATGGTTTTTGATGATTATAGTAACATTTCCCTTCACCTACCGTAGGTGTAACTCTGCCAATGTCAAGGAAATCTACACCTGGATCAGATATAGCACCGCTGCAATAGGCTAAAAGGAACACTGTATTTCTATCTTCTAATGAGGCCACGGTGATGCTAAGGTCTGATCTGACTCCAGAGACGACATCATGATAAAGACGGAGGCCTCGGGGGAGAGGACAACCCTCCGGAGTGCCTCCCCCCATCGCAATGCCTACCGGGCTGAGTTTCAGGCTCTCAAGAAGGCCTTTGACCAGCGTATTGATGGTGACTCCAAGCCCAAAGACGCTGAACGGGTCAAGCAGCCAAGGGGGCGACAGTATGGAGCCCATGTCAGCCGAATCAAGGACATGTTCATGCAGATGGGTACAGAGAGTGCAGGGGCTAAGGCTAGGGGCCGTGAAGAATTCTCGCCACAAAAGATGACCAAGCCCACCAACTTCATCAACAAGGCCGATGGATCGGTCATTAAGCTTCAACATTCTTCATCCGCAGATAGAATTGGAGGTGCCGGAGCAAAGTTCTCCGAAACCAGGAAGCTATTTGAGCAGCAGTCACGTGACCAGTCCCAGTCACCAGTCTATACATATGGACGTGACAAAAGAGGGTCCCACGAGCACTTGGATGACTGGCGAGGGCCTCGGTCCAACCGGGGGAGTACAGATTCCTTGGACTCGCTGTGCTCTAGAACAGAGGCCTTGTCACCGACAGTCAGTCAGCTCAGTGCCGTCTTCGAACATGCCGACCACAGTAGCCAGGGCGCCATGTACAGAGGAGTGACAAGACGTGCCCTCTACTCTCCCGATGGTTTCCACCATCATGGCGGTGATCTCAGTGAGGATGATTCGCGCCACTCCCCAGTTCGCGGAACCACCCGGGACCAGATAGGGGGTAAAATCCCTGTGTCCTCATCCTCCGAGGACCTCCTCACAAGTCCTCCGTCAGAACCCGGGGAGCTGAAACTAGCCTATCAGAAGGAGGAGGAGTGGCAGGGCAGGGGCAAGGGCAAGGATGGAGAGGCTAGAGAGGTGGATGGGGGGAGCTTGGAAGGGGCTACCACCAATGGGAACCAGGTCAACGGGTCTTTTGAAGAGGAGGAGAAACCTCCGGAAACAAAAACCTCTAATGAGAAACGAGGGGCGTCAATAGCTTCACAAACTCTACATGATGCTGTTATTGACGACACAGGCATTGAGGACACCGCCCAGAAGGGAAACAGGGAAACAGAGAAGGGTGCGGATGAATCTGGAGAGCAAAAGCACTCTAACGACCACGTTGAGCAACCAGATGAGGATTACCCTGGGAGTGAACGGGTGATATATAATGCAGATGGGGATGCCTGCTACCAGGGTTGGGCGGAGAGCTGTACAGATCCAGAGGATGACCTATATGGAGACGACGAAGATATCTATGACCCTGGCTCAGATCTAACAGAGATTCCTGGTCTGCCAGAAGAAAGCCATGATGATGTCCCACCAAATAGAAAGATTTGCTTCAGCACTGCACCTATGACGGTGAGTATGAATGATACTGTGCCAACCGATGCTTGTGCAAATATAACTTGTGGGTTTGTACTGAATGCAACCATGGTGCTTTTGAAGGGTGTATCATTTAACGATCTTAAAATGTTTTCATAATTCATTGTTTTATCATCTTTTAAGGGGTATTCAGGGATTTATATTATGTTTCTAGTCGTCTACGCTGTTTCGGCTTAAAACACGTAAATGGGAGCAACACCTACTGTAAATGAAAACACAAGAACACAACCCACCTCTCCTTCACCGAAAAACTTGTGAAGCATGGTTGTGATGCCCCAGAGCACATGCATTTAGTCTTGCTCAGCCGCAGCTCACCCTTCCTAAAACTTGCCCTGCCCAAACCCACCCATTTTCAAACTGTTTTCTAACAAATCAAGTCAGTTTGCAGTAGCAAGCCAGGGCATAATCCTGGTTTGGACGGTTTGTTGTGGAAAACTAATGAATTTACACAACAGGTTGATATATGTAGGTGGCTGTAGGATGAAGATTATGATCAGTGCAGTGGGTGGGGGAAGTAATGCCAGCCACTGAGCACCCAGGTGCAGGAGGGGCGTTTCAGACCAAAACAATGTTTCAACCACAAGGTTAAATGTGTAACCAGTGATTGTAAACTAGATCTCTCTAGTCACTTGTCAAATTCATCTCCTCACGGCCCACCTCACGGTTTGTTCTGAGTGGTGCTGAAAAAATAATCTGGTGTTTTTTCACCAGATTATTTGTTTGGAGTTATTTGTTAAAATTAACATAAACAAGGGGCAGACCGCACCTCACAACAATATCCTAGCCTTGAGATGTGTTTCCACTGTGTGGGGTTGAGTTGAGTGGACAAACATGTGTCATGTGAGGTCACAGCAATTCCCACTGGCAATCTGACGAGTGCACTGCATGAGCAGAAAATATCTGTTAGTTATACAGATTCTGCACCCACACTGTTTTTGCACTAGATACCTTGATTGTTTTTGCTCATGTTATGGTCCATCTCATCTATGAAGTCATCATTATCTCCTGTTATCAAGGGTATCATTCAATGAGACAGTGTTGTTTTCGCATCACAAATTGAGATGACATGATGCTTCTGATTGGCGTGAACCTCTGTAGTCTTGTTGTGTTTATGTTTCAGTTTTGTTTTTCTGTTGAGTGGGGTTAAATCTACAGTTTGGAAAGTATAATTACAGCACAATAAGGTCTTTACTAATGAAAGGACATCGTTGTTTCTTGATTATGTAAGCAAAATGCTCACATAAGACTCACAGAGCATGTTTTCTTTTGTAGCAGGTCAACTATTTGTAAATGTGTTACTGTAACTTAGCAGTTACCAGTGACTTACAGTGAGTACATTAATAAGAATGAAGGAGCAGGTAGAGCTAGACATCTCAAGGATGGCTTGGTGTTTTGGGGATTGGAACAAACCCAGGACTACCGTAGTATCTGTTAACATACATCCTGAATTGGGGGCCTACAAAATGTCTAAAACTTTGTATTGCATCATCTGTCTTAGAATATGTGATGTTTTGATGTGAGATGATTAGGAACACATTTTCGGTATAAATCCTAAAGCTGTTGTGCAAATAAGCATAACATTTTAGTGATTATCAACATTTTTAAAGCTATGTCATAATTTACCTGCAGGTTTCATCATAATTTTACATGATGATATATCGATAGAATAACCCACCATGCATTATATAAGGGTTTCAGTCTGTTGGTGTGTGTGTGGGTTTAGGGGGAAGCTTGTATTTGTGGAGACATTTAAAGAGAACATTATGCAATAAGTCTGAATGGGTTTTTGCATGATGGTTTAAATCTAACCCAAATATTCATATTAACATGCTACTGTGAACCAAAGCAATTAGATCAGTTCATGGAGGGGAGAAATTATGGTTTACTAGTGAGATCTATTTTAATATATTAATACAGTATGCCTACTCTTTTAGTTTATTATACATGTATGATGAAAACACACTAAGCTCCCCCAAATTAAGTTATCATGTATTATTCTGTGGTATTTCTGTATTTTTATCCTCATTTAATATTTAAAATAACTTGTATTATGAATTCAGAGTAACTGGCTAATCATTAAAAAAATATATTTTTTTGTTACAATATACCGTGATATACTATCTAAAGGGTTTTGACAGTGTGAAAAATTGGCTTCATTGAGAACAATGCTTTCCTCCTAATACTCTCAATATACAGAGAATATGGGACACAAACCGCAAAGCTACAGTATATTCCAATTATAGGTCATACAAGCAGGGAATATGCGCACCTTTTCTGTAATTTCAGTAGGAGTACTCCTTTGAACAAGACCAATGCTCAGTTCAGTTTAGTTCATTTATCATAAACAGCATTCTGGGGGACAGTCCCGGTTTGATCAAGTGCACTCGCTTGCTCCCATATATCTTTACACAAATGTATTCACCCCTCCCTCTAAAGCGCCGCCTCCACTTGGCACACGAGGCACAAACAGGGTTCTGTCTTTGTTTGTCTCCCTTCTGAAAGGGACAAAACCATTTTTTCAGTCCTCTGTCTCTTGTCCACACAAGTCTGGCTTGACCTCGCTTTGAGAGAGCTAGGTTGTACAGCCGTACACCTCACCTACTGGACCCAAGTCAAATAGAGCCATTTTTTATTCAGTGATTATATATCTCCAGTTGCATCCAGCTGTGTGTAACCTAGTGTAAAGTGACTCTAGTGGGATACCCTGCAGCCGAAACAGCCTCCATGGCCAGAAGCGCTGACCTGTAGAGAATTTTCAGTTTCCATGTTCATCCAAGCAACTTGTTTTTAGCTTCCCTGTTTGGCTCTTTGATTTGGTTGTTCACCATTGAGCCTAGCTGGCATTAATGTAGATGGGTTGATAATAAAACTACAAGTCATCATTAATCCATTATTTTTTTTGTAAATATAATGTATTTTTCCTGATGTGAGGCGACATAACACAACATTTTTCTTGACCTTGTTCAGTGAAACAAGTGCATGTTGCCATAACACAAACATGTTAAACATTAAAATGTTGCCGATTACAGCTTTAAACTCAATTCCCTGTAGTGTAATTACAGTGCTGTGCACCGGATGCTGTACTGATTTGACATTCAAAACAGGATGTTTTATCTGCAGGCACTGCACACATCTAGGCTAGGCTTCAGATCTCTGAGTCTCTGCTGCTGGACACGAATCAAAAAGCTTTTTTTTCACCACTCTGTCCTGATAGCTTGTCATGCAGTGTGCTTGGCTTAGGGTTTCCTCATGTGGATCATCACTCCAGGACAGAATAAACCCACTCTGTGGCCCGACGTGCTCCTGTGTTTCTGTCTACTGGTTTTCTTCTGCTCTGGAGTGGCATTAATGCTGTCTTTAAAGAAACACTCCTTGATTGTGTTATAACACAGGGGAACCACAAATAGTCCCCCCAGCTCATTTTAGTGTGTTTTGGAGGGGTATTGCTCTCTGGGTTTGAAACAAAAAGAACAGCACTGTTTGGTTGAAACCTGTGGGATCTGATTTGAGGAAGTCGAGCAAGGAGTGGTTCTTTATGGCTTTCCACATACATTGAGCATTTGACTAAGATATTACATATAACATAAGGCAATCATTTGTACATGGCTACGACTGGCATATGGTATGTGTTAGGTTGTCTTTATAGTATAGGAACTAGAGTGGATATTGGTGTTTAAGTCCATATTATTCATTGTAATCAAAAGAAATTAGGTCACCATAATAGGATGTGAGGACACTGCTGTGTGTTGCATGAGGCTGAAGTTCATTCTAAGCAATACACCGTCACGTCTTGTCATTTTACAATGCATGAAAGAACACAAACAAATGAATTGATGCTTGAAGAGGAAATGCTATTACCTAATACCTTGCTTTTCTACAGCCATATGTAAACAAGGAGAATAATACTTGTCGTTACGAATTGGATGCTTTCATTCTCAATGAGTAACAGTGGCCTTATTGCCAGTATTAACTGTCTACAAATGGTAACCTTCAGCAACTGTCATTTAAATTCCATCTGAATCTGAAGCAACGCTTAACATTTTGATTAATACGCTGAAATAAGATGGCCCCTAGCCAGGAACGTGCTTCATATTTTTGTGTCAGTATTAAAAAGGGTTTTTGGTAAAGTCATGTTGATTTGGTAGGTAATATATTCTACATTAGTACAGCTTATGTCTACTAAGTGGTGATATTGGAATGAGGGAGGGGTGCGGAAAGAAATATTTTACATCAATATTAATATCTGACACTTGCCCTTAACGGAACACTTGCTAAACACAACTGCTTATTTTTTCAAACAATGCAAAATGTCCCCTTGATCTCTAACATGACCTTGCCCCGATCACAGTAGAAGCCCTAATTCCAATGTCTTCTGTGTGCTCAGTGAAGCTGCCTGACAGGCTGTCAATGTCCTAATTATGCAATCTGTGGCTGGCGTGATGGGAGGCAACAGGGTTGGATGGGAGGCTGTTTAATGATGAAGTCCATGCACAATGGTGCTGAACTACTTTACAACATGACTGTACGCCTGTAGACGTGTTGGTTTGGCTAGCAAAAATCAGCTACATGTTTTGGCTAAGCTTCTTTTGGGGTGGCGAAATCCTGTGTTAGTAGGTCGGACTAACATCTGGAGTCCCCACAAATCTAGTGTGAGAATAAGTTTCTTGTGTTATTACAGTAAGAATGTTTTTCACAGCAGTGTAAATATTGTGTGTGTGTGTGAGTGTGAAATAGTGTTTTTTTTTTTCATTCATACTAGTGAATGAAATGGGAGCCAGCACAATGGCAATGATTCTTTCTTCCTTTCCATCTTACAGGGACCTCTGCTACAACCAGTGTTGTGTAGTATGTGTGCATGCATGTGTGTGTGTGTGTGTGTGTGTGTGTGTGTATCTTGGTTTCTCCATTATTAATGCAGTGGTATTTTTGTTTGCTTGTTTCTGTGCAACCTGATCCTCCCATGGAGATGCATTTTTAATGATCCAGGAAAGTCGAGACGAGCCCCGCGGTTTTGGGTGGACGGTCATTCGCCATACAGCGGACAGTGTCGTCAGCAATAATATACCCTCCGCCAGCCCAAGTCTCTGGAATTACATCATCAGAGTGCTGCTCGTAACTGCTGTAAACTACAAAACGCAGGGTCTCTACTACTGTGTTTTTCTGCCGCAAACCTGAGCACAGACGCTTTTAGTCACTCTGGTCAGCTGAATCAATCATTTCAAATGAAACGCTGAAATTATTTCCTATTAGACACAAACAAAAACACCACTGTGTTTAGTGCAAAGACAAGCTCGGGCTATCAACAATGGTTGATAGGCCGAGATATGAGCCTCATTAGTGTAACATAAATTAATTCCATAGCATGATCATGAAATAGCTTTACAGTAATCCCATGTTGCACCATACAAGGATCTACAGTATTGTCAGAATGAGCATTTTTATTCCCATCCCACTCTCTACATGAAGACTCTCTACATGAAGCCATTGTTGGCAATCATCAAGAATCAGTTGTTTACTACGCTTCACACATCTTGCTGTTTTGAGGTGATGCCCTCCTCAGCATGTTGACTCTTTATAGTGTCCCCTTACCCTGCCTCACCACAGAAATAAGCAGAAACGATTTATTTTCATAATTTGTCAAAACAAACAAAACAAAAAAAATCCACCACCCATGTAGTCTTGATAAGGCCTTCAGTTTGCATCTACATCTACTGTACGTAGGTCCGTACATCTAAAGGACAAAAACTGTGTTTGTGACTATTTCATTGCTGTGAGAATATATCTCAGGCACACACCGGGACTACTTTTATCTTTGTTGGTCTGTCTGTTTCGCTTGCCTCTCCACCGCTCTCCACCTATCTCTATCTGCCAATCTCTTTCTCTTATGTAAGGCAGCAGTCCATTTCCATCATCAGACACTGTCCAGACACACTCAGCACGCATCAACTCTCTAATGTAGTGTGTGTGTGTGTGTGTGTTCCAGCAAGGGGTGTGTGTGTGTGTGTGTGTGTGTGTGCATGCATGCGTGTGTGTGTGTGTGTCTGTGCGTGCATGCGTGGGTGTGTGTGTGTATGTGTGTGTGTGTGGCCACAGGTAGATGTGATGGAATGTAAATGTGCTGAGCTGTCGCTTCAGAGCAGACTGTTCCTGTGTGTGTGTGTGTGTGTGTGTTTGTTTGTGTGCTGTTGTTAATCCACCGCAGGGCTTGCTGGCTGTGTGCCCATTAGACAAGCCCCCTCCCCCCGCCTGTTCCTGGTCTGGCCACTGGCCACCGTCGGAGAGGCACGGGACACTGACGCACCACAGCCCCCAGCTTAATATTGCCAATGGTGGGTGGCCGGTCACAGGCATCACGCTGCCATCTTGGGCAAAGACCTCAGACATCCCCTTCACATTTTCCTTCCATTTTGCCCCCCTTTCTCTCTGTATTGCTGTCTCACGGCCTGTCTCACCCTTCAATAGGCTCTGTGTCTACCACACGCTCCCCAGAGAGAGGCCTGAGTCGCTGCCTTTCTCTAGGAGCTGCCGCTTTGCCTCCTCAGTTCACCAGACTACACCTTTTTAACATTCACGCCTCCTGTTTTTTATCTCCTTTGTTGTTCCCCGCTATACACCTCCTCTCCATCTGGCCTGTGCCTTCTTTTCTTTGATTAATATTAATATTAATATATTATTTGATTAATATTCATATTAATAAATTAATATTTATTATAAGTTTTAACCTGTAGTCTTTATTGCTCTGTGGTTTGTTTATAAGTTTTAACCTGTAGTCTTTCTTGCTCTGTGTTTTTTTCCCCGCCCTTTATCCCCTTCCGTCCCTGAGGCTTTGTAGGTCAGAGATTACCACCAGACCCTGTGCAATCGAGCAAACAGAGAGGCTGTATAGTTTGGCGAGATGAATACTGATAATAAACCAGACAACAACGCTCTTGTTTTGGGGGTTGCACTTTATATTTTATTTCCATCCATCCATCTTCTCTCGCTTATCCGGAGTCGGGTTGCGGAGGCAGCAGCTTCAGTAAGGGACCCCAAACTTCCCTTTCCCAAGCAACATCAGCAAGCTCTGACTGGGGGATCCCGAGACG
>JAODUH010024081.1:0-24478 GCA_027564835.1 Typhlichthys subterraneus
CCCCCCCCCCCCCCCCCCCCCCCCCCCCATGTATGTATCTCCTGCAGATCTCTGCCCTCACCTCGACTTCCTCCTCACTTTACAGGCCTTGCTCTACCGTGCTCCAGACTGTTCTGGGAGCGCTTCCTGCTGTACAGCGATACCCGAAGGCCTCGCTGTCCCGTAATACCCGAGTCAGTTATTCCTCCATTTTTCTCCCACCTACTCTGGAAGTTAATCTCAGCGCCCGGTTCCCAACAGTTGCTATAGCGACAGGGTTTAATACGTGACTGCTGGGGTTATCTAGCAAACACGTGCGTCCATCACAATTAATGGTTCGTCAAGCGTTCATTTATTGTCTGGACAAAACAAGTTTTGATGTTTGTGTTTTGTAAATACAATACAGCGAGTGTATTAAAGAGAGTTGACCTGAAGTAAAACATGGTGGAGCCACGTTAGATCTTCTCCCATAACTGAATAATCAGTGTACTGACTACACAGCCATGCGATAGCTAGTCGCTGCTCTTGTCCTGCATTTGTTTTTGTTTTTTGATTAAATCTCTCTCTCCCTGCTTAAGCACATCTCTCCTTCCTGGTATCTTTGCATAAGATGCTTCTTCCTCTTTTGCTACATCTGTTCTCCTTCCCATTTCCACTTCCCTGTCTCCTCCATCCTGACGTGGACTGTGAACACCCACTCTGCTGTTTACCTGGGAGGAAGGTGATTGAAGTTAAGCCCCCCACCCCAACAACTCATGTTTTTTTTCCTCCCAGTTGTAGTATCAAAGAGTGTAGAGTCTTTTAACTCAAATCTAGTATCTGTCCATGCTTAAGTATTTTTTACGCTTTTTATGAGAGAGAGATTCGTGAAGTGATTCGGACAATAGTGTCTTGAGTGTATGTTGAAGTTTGCACTACCACTATAGAGTAGTGCCCACTGTAATGATGCACAGACAAACTAACCAGCTGATGTCATTATAAAATGCCCTCATAATTTTGCCCCTCAATATAGACTTGTATACGAGATATTTAGTGTATATATATATTTCACACTAATACACTCTGGCACGCAGATGTCGGTGCTGTTAAGACTGTACTGCAAACATTTGAGTTGGACCATTACACTTTCTCTTTTGCCCTGTACATATTATGAATGTGATTTGACATTCGCCAATTCGGTTTGAACTGTTTCTTAAAAAAAAAAAAAAAAAAAAAAAGAACAGGAATACAACTGCATCTATTGACTTTTTTATATTCTTGGTACTTTTTACCATATGAGATGTTTTTCACAAAAGTTGTTTTTATTTTATTTGTAATTCATGTAGTTAATTGTGCAAACGGGGATTTTAAGACTACCCTGCGCGTGAAGCTAAGAGAAGAATGAACGTGGAAATCTGTCAAACGGTGAATCCAGTCTGAAGGTGCTTGGAATTTACATTTCTTATACAGATCTAGGCCTTTATTCTTTTATTACTTATCTATTCAGCCAGTCACAGTCAGAGCTGTTTTTGTTTAGTTTAATCTGAATTGGTTTATTTTTATTTTTGTTCAGCTGTGTTCTTTTATTTTTAACATCTTAACCCTTTTCTCAACATAATGCGTAATGTTCTGTCTGTCTGGGATGGGTATCCAAGGAAGAGGGGAAAAAAAAATCCCAATCTTTCAATGCAATGCAAAGTTACACATTTAGAATCCCAAAACGTCAGTTGGTTTTACATGGTGGCTATGATTGTTCTGTGTTTTTGTACTTTGTTCTACAGTTTTAAGGGGAACTGTTCCTGTTACCCTGTCGCGTTGAGTGGTTTATTCTGGTTTAAGTGCAGTATTGAAAAGTATTTTGTATAAACATGAAAGACAAAGATAGCTATGTTACATTTATGATTCTGTATTTTTTTGACATTTGTTTTTCCATTTGTGGCCTTTATGTGAGGCTCCTCTGCCTTTTGTGTTCCAGTGCTCCTCCTCTGCTACCTGTCTCTCTGCTCATCTTTTTTGCCATGAGATGAGGGCACACAGCCATTCCTCCTCAAATGTCTTGTGTTTTAGACAATTTCCTTATTCTGGCATTAAATGACATCGGAAGAGTTGGGAATTACAAATAAGAGTTGGGATTTTGAATGAGAAAAAAATGTACTGTATGTTTGTTTGTTTTCAATTGATTATATTTTGAATTTTTTTTGTTTTTTATTGATATGAATATCTATATTCCTTAAGGAGGGACCAGGGCCTTGGGGTCATTTGAGGTTAAGATGAGGTATGTTTAAATTAGGGAAAATTTGAGTTTGCCGTGAACGTTCGCGAACACGCTGGATCTATGGTGACAGTTTAAATCTTAACAATTTGTAGTGTACACACAATGAACATTCGCCTCAGTTCGGCAAATATGAGCGCACCTTTGGTGGCAGATGAATAAGTACAGTAATGTATATGATCAATCTGTCAAATGTGCTGTCTGCTACACTCTTATATGAATAGTGGCTGATATAGCCTAACCTTAAATGAAGGCTGAGTTACCAGTATGTGTAACCACCCTTTTTCTGTTTTTGCCTATGAATCTTAATGGTACACTAATTGGCAAAGTTACATAATGTTATTTACTAGATTTGTGGTCAAGCCACTGAGTGTATGCTGCACTGCTGCCTCACCAATGGCAACTGGAAGGACAAAAAGCAATAGGACCTGTCATAACGTGAACAGATTAAATTATTCTGACATTGAACACAAACACACTCCCGGTATAGTTTAAAAGACAAATAATTTAACTGTCTAGGGGTGTCAGTGTAGGGCTACAAAAGGATTATATTCACACAGGTGAACAGAAATTACTAACCTGAGTGTGTTATTCTAGTACTCCCCCCACTGCCAATAGAAAGTCAGAGTGGCGGCCAATAGTGAAGATGTCCCTGTTAAAAGCACAAATAATC
This sequence comes from Typhlichthys subterraneus, assembly GCA_027564835.1. Taxonomy (NCBI): domain Eukaryota; kingdom Metazoa; phylum Chordata; class Actinopteri; order Percopsiformes; family Amblyopsidae; genus Typhlichthys; species Typhlichthys subterraneus. The sequence goes on from JAODUH010024081.1 coordinate 2,904, forward strand.
CATTCTACCCCTGGTTATAAAATTACCTTCCCACCTTCCATTACCTGGTTATCCCCATGTTGGCCCCTCAGACCCTGGTGTCTTTTACTCTGTGCATGCTTGCTGTGTTAGCTTATGTTTTCTGTCTTATGGGAACTGCTGCTCTGCCCCCCTACCCCCCCTCCCCTAATGGCACTGTTCCCAAATATAGCTTTTTCAAATTGTATTGTAGTTATGTGAATGATGTAGTAAAAAAAACAAAAGACTAAACATTGTGGCGACGTACAGTATGTGTACATTCATGCTAAGATTATCTGTATGTATGTATGTAGCATTCAATTACACACAGCACTAACAAATTAAAACTTTTTTTTCATTTATACATGAATGTGTCAGGTTTAATTATTTAAACAGAAAATCGGCATATGCCGTTTCTGTCATCTTGAATTGTTTTATATGCATTCATCAATCTATTCTAGGAATGTATGAAAACTCGAGAGAAGATCTATGAATAATGTGATTAAGATGACATGCTATGTGAACGCCCTATTTTATGCATTAAGGATGCATTTTTATTCAAAACATAAGAACCGTGATGTAGTATTTTATAGTCATAAAAGGTATTCCTACGCACCCCTGTCGCTCTAAACAAGAAAATAAAGTTTACTGTTGGTAAATATGTTCAGTAAATAATACCTTATTTTCTTCAGATATTGATAATTGTTAATCTTCCTAACACATGGCGGCGCTGTTTCTTGTCGATCACGCAATGATCCATAGGTTTACCCCGGCGACGAATTTCACATCCGGGTAACACTGCTCTTCAATCGCAATCCGCTTTCCTGCGGTCTCGACCCGGGGTCTTCGCTGAAAGCCCCGAAAACCGATCTCTGTCGGGGTCTTGTTGGGGCTCGGTGGTGCATTACCGTGCAGCCGCACATGCCTCACGCACCGCCGATGGTGCACAGCACCGAGCGCTCACCGTCGGTGCGATATTTTCCTACTGAGGTACAATCGCCTGCTAACGTTAGCTAACAACATCGATTTCCCCCTACTCCACCCCTGTCCAACCGACGACTACCGATAACGAAGAGGGCTGATCTGTCAAATTGTACTCATTCTGGATCAACGGAGATTTCGCCGTCCATCGACTTCACCAAAGCCACGGTAACCAAGCAAGACCCCCCTCTAGTTTTGAGCATTTTTTGAGCAAATTTTTAGGCCCATACGGAGAGTGGGTGGGGGTTTAACCCATGACATTTTGATTTACAAACAATACTTGCATTTGTGGCCTGTTAGGGCTGTCTTTTAACGACATTCGGTAACCAACTAGCGTTTGTCGTCGTCTACCTCAACACCCAAATGCCTCCCCACCCGTAACCCCGCACCGTAGGATTTCCCCCCGCCAACCTTCTCGGTTATTGCTGCCGCTGACAATCTGGGCGCTCTGCGCTGGAATTTCTGTACGCTTTCTCTCTCCCTCCCTCCATTTGGAGCATCGATTCACGCGAGGCCAGGCATCTTGCCAGCCGGACAATCAGACGGGCACTGACAAGAGGTCTTATTATCTAAGCCGAGAATCGGGGTTTTCTGTTCTACCACAAATATCAAGCACAGCAGCAGGTCTTGGTGACACCCGCCCCCCTCGTCTTACGTAACTACAGAGCCCAGGCGCTCGCCATGCCGGGTCCAGCGGCAGGTAGTAAGTCCCGGGTATACGCAGATGTCAACACATTGAAGAGCCGGGAATACTGGGACTACGAGGCTCATGTTCCCAGCTGGAGGTGAGAGAACACAAGGGGAACTGTTATATAACAGCTAATTATTTTACATAACAACGTATTCTTGCCTGGGCTCCACGGTTTATCTAAGAGTCTGGTCCAAAATGTTTAGACAGGTTACCTTAACTGGTAGCCAGTGTGATGGTGATGATGTTAATCAGTCCCATTCTTCTTAAGAGTAGTGTTTGTGGAAGGGTGAAATGTAGGCGTCGCTGGTAGGAAACTATTTCTGTAGATAGGTGTTGTGAGGGTATGACAACTCATCGTGCTCCATCGCACTAGTCCACCTTTTGTTTCACTTTCTATATCAATCTCTTTCATTCCTTTCCTGTATATCAGAATAAGAAATAATAATAATTATAATCTCTTGTTGTATAATAGTATTTACTATTCCTAGATTCCTGACAATGTTTAGGTAATTAATTGTTAATAATAGTTTTCCCTTATTTTGATGATGATGATATTTTGAAGTGTCCTGACATCATCAGGATGGAAATTTTACATTTGAATCAACGGATACACAAAAAAATCTGTTAACAATAAAGTAGAACATAGTTTAATGAAGCTGTATTAAAGAGGAGGTGAATAGCAGTTTGTATATAGGTCAGTCTTGTTGACGGCTTGAACATTTTCAGTAAGAGTGTTCCAGAGAACAAATGCATTTCAGAAGAATGCACCTGTGTCCTGAGGTAGGTCTAGGTGAAACTCTAGACCTGTTATCTGTTAATAACAAATTAACATTTTAAATAGTTGTCTAATTAATAAGCCAAGGTTGCACATGAGCTGTTCAAAATTAATACATTGGGCAAAAAACTATTATGAGAAAATACTTGGCTTAGGTGCTATGGCAACATAATCAGTTGTATTATTTATGCTGTCCATTGTTCTCCACTGTTACCATAGTTTTAGTGGACTCTTACAGACAAGTTTTAAGCAAGACCAATTTGCGCTGAAGTGTGATTATTGTGACATATTTTCTCTGAGAATATCTTTCTGGCTTGTTTATGTTCACGATGCCCTGCAGCAACCAGGAAGATTATCAGCTGGTTCGCAAGCTCGGCAGAGGAAAGTACAGTGAAGTGTTTGAGGCCATAAACATCACCAATAATGAGAAGGTGGTTGTTAAGATACTCAAGGTGAGCCACTGTGGCACAGTACCAAATCACATATATTCTGTTATTACAGTACTATCTTGTGTGAAAGTGCTTAAAGGGGAACTTAACTCTAAAATGTTAATTACTGTGACTATTACTTACCAAAAGAAACACAGGAAACAAGTTCCGTCAATGTACAGCTGCTGAAAAATTAAGAGCCCACTGAAGTGGTTTCTCTGATTTTTTTTTCTACTTATAAAAAATATAAACTTTACTTACATGTATTGTGTATTTTTGTATTTGTATTTAAATAATATTTCCACATATGTTATATTTTTTGTATTTATACTATTACATTTAGAAGAATGTACACTGTTCTCTATATTTTTTTCCACGGTTGTATTTCATCCAGTGATGTGTAAATCTGAATGCTTGTAGTAGCCTCAAGTTCATACAGATGGGAGAGCTATGTACCTCCCATGCCTGCTTGAAACATTTTGAAACGCGTATCAGCTTCATTCCAACCCCAGCCAACATGTAGACCACAAAGACCGGCAGTCATGCTGATGCCGACGAAAGCAAGCTCAGCAAAAACCTGTGGATTCAGCAAGTTCGTGAAGGTCATAGGCCAGAGCAGAGGATTAAAGCCCATTCTTATACCTGTTGTTAGTTTTTTGTTTCTTTGATTACTTTACTTAATTCTATCATATTGATAGATAAAGCCTTGATGTATTTTTATACTCAGGTATACTTTTTATTTTTTTATACTGCACCAATGACAAACTTGTCTCAATTCTGGCCTTTGTATTGGATAGGCAAAGTCATATGAGGGAGGGCACACACACAACAATGCACATAATCAGGCAGAGCACAGCTGGAAGAAAGACTGGCCATTGTTCTTTTTTGTTTTCATCAAACCTCTTTGCTATATCTCTGTGCTTTAAAACAAATCTTTATTCCTGTACTACTGTAACAGCCGGTCAAGAAAAAGAAGATCAAGCGAGAAATTAAGATCCTGGAGAACCTGCGTGGAGGAACCAACATCATCCGGCTGGTAGACACGGTCAAAGACCCTGTGGTAAGTTGGCTGTTAACCCGGCCAACCTGTAAGCTTCTTGCCTGATCCCTGTCTGCTGCTCCCAGGCATGCTTTACGTGTTCGCGGAATCCGTGGGTCCGCTGAATGCGTATGTCCGCTGAAGCCCGCTATAGACAGCAATGGATGCCCTACTAAACTAAAATGAGTGTTCTAGACGTATAAACATTTATTTTCTTTCCGATATAGAATATCTTTGTTACACCAATACTGTTCAAGTGAAACAACATGTGCACATATAAATTGTAGTTATAAATATTGCTAATTCCAAAGCAAGATGTTTGTACACGGAAATTGAACAGCCTGAGCGCTCGCCGGTCTCCTCTTTGCCCGAGGTCACGCATTTGGGAATATGCCGTGGCCTTTGCTGTACCGTAACTGTATTTTGTTGTAAGTCGTCATGGATAAAGGCAACAGTAACAGTCTAATTGTATTATGGTCTAGTGAACAGAACCCTCATGTCAGAGAGTTTCCCCTGACAGGGATCAAGCCTAATGCTAGACTGATGACATATTTCAATGGATATCTGATAATTTCATTGTTATATATTCAGGATACTAATTTGCTTATATTGCATCACACCAGGATGAAATGGCTGCTTTACTTCCTTTTGTGTGAATAATCACGTGTACAGGATATCATTGGCATATTGTTGACACAAAATAAATGAGTGTGGATCATTCTTCCCAATGGCATAATCTCATAGGAGAGGAGTGTGATAATGGATAGCCATGCCTATTGTTGTTAACTTAACAAACTTGGTTTGTGTGATTGATTTTCACATTACTGTATGGAGAGGCCTGTCGCTGCCGGCTTGTAAAAAAAAAAAAAAAACTCATGATTCCAATTTTTCCCTTGTCACTCAATTTGTGATTTGAACTGCCGTTTTACAGTATGAATGTGGATTATATTTGTTTTTAACATTTAATACCCAGAGGTTGTATTTAGTTGCCACTTGCCATCCAGTTACAATGATAAATACAAGATTGGTCTCAAATATTTTGTTTCCACACTTAACTTAAATTTATACAATGAAAATCATGACATTTATGTTTAGATCAAATGTCATAAATTACTCATGTATTTTTTATAGATGGATTGTGTGATGTAAATGTAATATTTATCACTGAAATGAAAATGTACCCCTCCCCACCTCTCTCTCTCTCTCTCTCTCTCTCTGGCTCCCTCTTGTGGCTATACAGTCCAGGACTCCAGCACTTGTCTTTGAATGCATCAATAACACAGACTTCAAGGTACAGCAGTACAGTATTGTGATTTTCTTTACCCCCAACCACATACTTGTGAATAAAACCCTGAATGCTTAAATAATGCTGTTCCTAGTGATAAAGATACTGTGCTGTGATTGTGTAGTTTGATTTGTCTTTTCTTGTCGTTGCAGGAATTGTACCAGAAGTTAACTGATTTTGATATCCGTTTTTACATGTACGAACTACTGAAGGTGAGAAACAAATATCCCCCAATGGGCTAAGAAAGCTTTTTAAGTAAGTTAATGCTTAATAAAGTACTTCATATGGATGATGCAACAGTATTTAAAACAAAATCTGCTCTGTTTACATAAAGCTTTTTATTACACCAATAAGTGGAATAATTTCACTCAGATTGGACACCGGAGTGAAACAGCCTAATGTAACCATCTTGAACAACTGGACTGTTAGCTTGTAAGGAGCTGATCTGATAATTTACTGCTTATCTCGATATGTCTTGATTTTAATTTTGAATAAATAGTTTTGTCTCATCTAACTACAACTACTATCTCTATGGCTGTGGTTTATTATAGTTATTTTGGGGATTTCGCAAATCATGAATCCATTGATTGTTGTATGTTAATGACTATATGCATTTATGTGTGTGTGCGTGAATGCATGTGTTTCCAGGCCCTGGACTACTGCCACAGTATGGGTATCATGCACCGTGATGTCAAACCCCACAATGTGATGATCGACCACCAAATGAGAAAGGTGACTTGGTGTTTATACTTTTTCAAACTCTTAATGACGGTTTTTGTCACCACCATGACATTTATTTCCTCGAGCTTTAAACTGATTAATAGTTTTGAACTGTGATGAGACAAGAATACTTGTGTCAATGAGGCGCAAAATTCCCCCTTTTTAAAAAAATATTAAATCTGTATTTTATTGGTTGAAAATGGCATAACTCTGTTTTATAATCATCAAAGACATAAAAATGTAATATTGGTACCCTTGTACGTCCTGAAATAACATTCTTTCTCTAACTTTTTAACATATTTTAAAATTGTGCAGTGGGTTGAGTCAGGTTCAGAGTTGGGAGTGAATTATACTTAGAAGCACACTATGTAACATAGTGAAGCAGGGGTGCCAGAGTCACACAGTGAACTCACCTGGTAAAGAGATGCATACCATTATCTATGTGTGTAACATATTATTGAAAGTCTTGTTTTTATGTTACTGAACAAATTCAGATACGACTTACCCGCCTATTACTGTGCATGTAATACATGGAAGTTAAAATGTATAGTTGTTTTTGTGTTTTCGCAGCTTCGTCTCATAGACTGGGGTTTGGCAGAGTTCTACCACCCTGCTCAAGAGTACAACGTCAGAGTGGCCTCACGATACTTCAAAGGCCCAGAACTCCTGGTGGACTATCAGGTGCCTACCTTGGCTCTCTCTCAAACACTCTCACTCAGACATTTATGCCGGGATTCCACCGGGCAGGTGTTGCGTAGTGTTCCAGCTCTGACGCAGCGTTCCATCTCTGACGCGGGTTTGTTCCGTCCTCTCGAAGCGTCAACTTCCACCGGGAGCATTGCAAAAGCGTAGCGCTGCGAGGCAGTTGTATTGGCGAGATCAACAAAAACTACCGATCCGATTCTGGTGTTAAATGAAGCTGTATTCCTCACTGTGACTGAGGAAGAGACTGGGAATCATGTTTTGTGTAAGGAACCATCAGACATCAGAGATGTAAGCCTTCGTTTGAGTGGTTAGGTTTAAGTTAGCTTGTGAAGTAAATGACACACAATATCTAATTTATGACATGGCTGCATTTTAGAAAACTGCTGCTGATAGTGTGGCCTGGGTAGGTTAGACATGGCTGATGCTTGACAGTAGACCTACGCGTATAAATTAATTTAATTTGATTAGCCCCATGGATCAGTTACAACTGTCAACTAATGTCACCGATACAGATCCAGCTGTTTAAGTCAATATCGGACTGCTTTCCGATCTCCGTACAGTATCAGTGCCATCCCTACTTCAAGCTCAAATCAACACAAAACATATCTCTTCTATGTTGTAGGGTGCTCCCTCAGAAGCTCCGCCTCACATTGGATTGCTAGTGTATTATTGTTGTGAGCGGTGTTCGCCACTTTGTTCGTAAGATAGCGGACTGCAAGGAGATATTTGGTGAATGTTTTATTAGTTTACAGTTGCTTACTATACCATTAATTTTTTCTATCATGTATTTAACAGATGTATGATTATAGTCTTGACATGTGGAGTCTGGGCTGTATGCTGGCAAGTATGATCTTTCAGAAGGAGCCTTTCTTCCACGGACAAGACAACTACGACCAGGTATATTTGCACACTGCAGCTCCATCTGTAATTAATAAAATATGTAAGACTAATGATAGCACCTCTTAGATTAATACGTATTAGTAGTACCGTAGAAAAACAGTTGGCTTCAGGCAATAGCTATAGATTCGACTGGCTGATTTATATTGTGACCTCTATCCGCAACACACTAACATTTTATGTAGGGCATGTATGTTTGCTCTAGTTACTTGAGCGTGTTTTCTGTAATGAAAAGAAAACTCTGTTCTTTGCAAAGTGCAGTAACAACATGGAGCTATGACACTGCCAAGGTGACTTTCCCAGAATGCAATGCGGCGGTGTGATGCATCTTCACACTTCCTTTTTATAGAATGTGATTAATCATCTTGTACGTGTTTGGCTAAGTGAATGAGGACTAGTAAATGTTTTCTTTCTCATGCAGACATGCACTCACACACACTTAATCCAAAAAATACAATTGTCACTTGTGCACCTTACCGTATGTTGCAAAATGAAAACAAAACAATTTTTACACTACAGATGTGGTCACGATATTGACATTTGATATTGCGATATGAGAACTGCAATATCGATATAAATTTAGATATTTTAATCTGCACCTTGATGGGCACTGAATCAGTCTAAATATAGCCAGTTATGCTCGATCGTACACAAATGCAGGATGTACGTGTCTCACTGACTTTACGTTCGCGAGTTAAATCCCAACTAATTACTGATTAGGCATCACATTAATGTTGAAACTAGAGCGCACAGAAAGTTGTCGGGCACACGCACAATTATTCCGTTTTCGAGGAAGCTGTTAAATTCACTGTTTGCTAACATTGTTAATCTCACTTAAAAGAGCAAGTTACATGTTATTTGAGTCTTATTAATTAACCAGACGCTGGCTAAAATGCTACTGGTGCGGGGGACATTTATTTGAATCTCACCTACAAAGCAATCTCTCCTGTTCTCCGCCATCTTGAACAAATAATTCCTCAACATTAACCTATTGGTTTCTCCACATTGAACTGATGATATCAGCGGAGGAAATTTAAGCAACATCGCGAATGCTCATCTTGGGACATTTCTGATTGGTCATCGTGACTGGTACAGGAAGAGCACGGTGCCTCTTATAGGTTAGAAGGCCCCACACAAAGAGGATGCAATGAAGCCTGGCGCTGCAGTTTAAACCCTGGGCCAGACGTGCTGCCCGACATCTAATAAATCGCATGCCTTTGCGATGTCCTAATCGCATTGTTTAAAAATGCACTTTCTATTTGGAAATGAATGAATCATTCAGCTCTATCACACACCTTTGTGTTTGTGTTTCATAGCTGGTGCGTATTGCCAAGGTGCTGGGGACAGATGAGTTGTTTGGTTACTTGCGGAAGTACCACATTGAACTGGACCCTCGTTTCAAAGACCTTTTGGGGCAGTAAGTAAATAAAAGGAATTTGATGTACAGTAACTGTCATATTACTGGGCTCACTGTTAAATATTTATATAATATAAGTGGCTGACCCACAGTGTGAGAGGCAGTTTGATGAGACGTCTGTCTGTCTGTCTGTGTGTGTGTGTGTGTGTGTGTGTTCTGCAGGCAGAGCAGGAAGCGCTGGGAGCAGTTTGTGCAGACAGAGAACCAGCACCTGGTGAGCCCTGAAGCCCTGGACCTGTTGGACAAGCTGCTGCGCTACGACCACCAGCAGAGACTGACGGCCACAGAGGCCATGGAGCACCCGTACTTCTGTAAGAGCACCACGTTTTGTTTGACGGGCCACTCAAAGATACTGGAGTGATAACCAGACGGAGCGTTGTAATGCAAACATGGAACGCTTCCGGTCTCTTAAGTGGGCGTGTCACCAACGGCATGTTGCCGTGGAGGTAGACGTAGGCAGCGCCCAGGCAGCTAAATCTACCATGCATTGCCTGAGACAAAGTGCATTTTCCCCCAAAAGAGTTTGCTATCAGAAATACCTTTTGTGGCTTCAGATTGATCGTAGGTACTTGGGAATTAATGTAATATACTCGAAATATCCATTAACAGAGTAATAATGGGCAATATTATGTTGCCCATTATTTATTTCTTATATCACCCACATTTCTAACTACAAACTTCTCGTTTGTTCTATTGTTACACGTTTATATTCTCTTCTCCCCAGACCCAGTAGTGAAGGAGTCTCTTTCCAACGCTGACAACAACATGGTTTCCAGTGGAAACACAACAGCACGATGAAAGAAGGGTAAATGATTTAAATGGTTATAAAATACTTGGGAGATCCTTCATAGAACTGTTGAAGTTAAAATGTCCTTTCCTCCAGATAAAGGAAAATTATGTGAAATCCCTTTACTCTAACTAGATGTAGACTAAATTTCTCTCTCTCTCTCTCTCTCTCTCTCTCTCAGATGATGAAGAAGATTAAGAAAGATGTTTGTTACCTCAACTTTGTACCCAGTTGTGACAGTAACTTTGACAAGTGTACAGTGACGATGGAACAAAGTAACTGACCAGTTACACACCCACAGATGTGCATATGGACTCACACACACACACATATATACACACACACACACAGACACTTACGTACGTACACCCTCCTCTTCTGTATCAGTTTGTGATTGGCCTTTCCCGGTCCCCATGTTGACCAACCCGACCAATGAGCTTGAAGCTTGAAGCTGTGTCTCTTTGTCCCACGCCCTCCCTTCCTGCCCCCCCTTCTTCTCAGTGGGTCAACAGGAAAGGCTCGTTCTAAAGATATCTTCCCCTCCCCCCTCCTCTCCCTCGGTGCCCCTCCCATTTTCCCTGGTATGCATCAGCATGGTGTCCGGCGTGTCGACATCCCCGCCAGCTCCCCGCACTCTTTTCCCCTCTGTCAGTCCGTTTGTCTGTCTCAGTGCTGTCCTGTGTGCGACAAACCCCCCCCTTCCTCCCCTACCCAAAAGCAGACGGACAAACGTTTTAACACTAATCCCCAGTTCTGAAAGCGGCATGGTGGACTATCTAGATATGATGATGATGATGATAATATTAATTAAAAATAAAAGATTTTTATTTAGATGAAATGTCTGTGTTGTGAGTGAATTATGCCAACTAGAAGCCATTGCACTTTTCATTCAGTCAAGTATTTACAACGGTTGAGAAAACGCATCTTAATGTTCCAGCCTTGAATTCCCTTTCAAACACGTGGTGCAGCTACATTCCTAGTTCCTTTCGTGGTCATAAATATAATAATAATAATACACTTTATTTATAAAGTATAATTAAAGTTAAAACATTTTGGAAAATTATTATTATTATTAATAAAGTTATAATAACAGATTTTTTTTTATTTTGTTAATGTAAAAATTTAAAGCAAGACAAAAAATTTTAAATAAACATTAAATATAAAATGATAAAAACTTAAGACGAAGGCAAGCTTAGAAAAGTGTGTTTTAAGAATTATTTTAAAAGATTCTACAGTCTGCTAGCTTTATTTCCACATGTAGGGTGTTCTAAAGACCCCGTCCCCTTTACTTTAAGTAAATCAGTTCTGTAAGTGACAGAGCCAATGTAGAGAAGCCCAGATTGGGGTGATGTGATGTCTCCTATTAACACCAGTCAGAAGCCTATAGCTGCTGCATCCTGAACCAGCCGGTGGCTGCCAGTTAGGAGGGCGTTGCAGTATGTAGGCTACGTAATGCACATATACACTACACATGGACCCGTTTGAAAAACTATGCCTTTGGGAAAAGGGAAAAACAAATTATTGATGAGGTTACTATGCTGTAAACTTAACTTTTATCCAAATGTATTTACTAATAGACTAAATAAAGTGCATTTTTATTTGTGACAGCTATAGCAAGTGAGGCTTATAGGTAGTTTGTTGTAGATGTTGACTTTATATTAACTTGTCATATTTTGTTAAATATAGCCTATATAAGTTAAGGGCTTGACAGTTTTAAAGATGATAAATGATGCAGCCACTCCCTTGGACAGAACGGACAGGCACCGGTTTAATTGGTTCTTAGCCACTCAGGATATAGCTCAGGTCTGAATGTATGGAACTTGATCTGTCTGAATGTTCTACAAGTCAGAGCCACGTGGAATAATCATAGAATTATATAAGGGAATAATTAACTTAACTTACCAGTTGAGTTTTTTTTTGTTGTTTAAATAGTTGTGCCGGACTCAAACAGCTAATGATCTATTACACTTGTGGATTGCCTTGTTTGATAAGTGTAAGATCCTAATACAGCCGTGTACATTTTTTTTATTATTAAGAGACCACTGCACATTTAAAAAAAGATATATATATAATGGTATAAATATACTGTAAATGTCAAGTAAAATGTTTAATGTTAAAATACATATTGCATATAAATATGAAATAAAAATGTTTAAATATAGTAATGCCAGATAAGTGGTCTCTTTCCATGGTTGTATTTACCTATGACATGTCTTTTACTATATATTTCTCTACCACTGATTGGAATTTGTATTTCATATACATTATAATATAATATATATAAGTAGGTGTAAAATTAACCAAGATTTAATTAATATAAAATGTCTGCTAACTCAGGAAGAGGTAGCTGTGTTGTGGTGGCTTTATATTATATGTAATAATATATGGTTCAACTACATACACCACAGCACACTGTGGTGTGGCACATTTTGTGGTTAATGCCTTGTTCACATGTCAAACAATCTGTCTGTGTGTGTATGCCTTGTAATTTGAGTATTGTGGAGCCATCAGCTTCCTCCCTGGAGGAGTAACTGGAGAGTTGGTTTCCTGTCCTGGCTTGCTCTCTCACACACACACACTCAGAGCTGAGCCTCAGTACACCTTGGCCTTGGTTGGTTGCTGTCCTGTCAGCAGGAACCTTGGTGTTTTGGCCTTATCTCTACACACGCGCACACATGCGCACACACGCGCACACACGCACACACACGCGCGCGCGCACACACACACACACACACACACACACACACACACACACACACAGAGTATGTGTTTTCTGTTGGCATCAGTGCAGGTGAGCTATAGTTTCCACAGTATTTAGTCTTCGTCTAAATAATTTGTTGCCACTTGTAACAAAAAGAGTATCTGCATGTTCTGCATGTTTTTTTCGTCTTTCTTTGAGAGTACTGTGAATTAACAATAAATTTTTCCAGTTCCAACTCAAATTCATGTTTTAATTGAAGAAAGATTTCTAATTAAGTTCCATCAAAACGTTATTTCTCATCACTTTTAAAGGAGCCAGAAATATTGACAAACTGTTTTGATCAGACTAACTGACAAATGCAAAGCACCAATGTGTATTCTGATTATTATTTTTTGTACACAATAAAATAAAAACGAATCAACTTGTTTCACATAATCATAATGGCCCAAATAAACATTCTTACTTTTACAGCATGACCAGAAACCATGTAGGCAATTTTACTAAATATTGATATGATTGTATAATTAGTAATTCCAGCAGTTAATCTAAATCTAAGTGGTCATTTAAAGAATATTCCTGTATTGAGCATTTATTACTACATTTTAAGTTTTGGGTGAACTATTGCTTTGTGCTTTGCTAACTTGTGGCATACAGAGAGTGGAATTACTCTCTGAGTGGAATTACTCTCTGAAATTACTTGTGGCATACAGACAGTGGTCTTGAAAGGAGAATGGATGTATAAACTGATAGATATTGATAGATATCGCTGGGGGTCACTTATACTAGCTGTGGGTCACATACTGTAGTTCCCATGTTTTTGTATTAGCTTTATTTTACAGCATAATTGTCATTAATGTAGGCATGGATTCTTCAGTTGCATACACATTAGCTTTGCAATTACATTTATTGTTGATTAAATGTTGTTACACAAACAAAAACAGTTGTGAATCACATATAACACAAGCAACAAATTAAATAAGATGCCCAAATATAAATTACTGTATACAAATGTATACTATGTTTTCAGTGTGAGAGGTTAATATATCTTAAATAATAATGTTTGGATTGTATACTTTAAATACATTTAAACAACACAACTCAAAGCTTTTACCTCAATATTGAAAAGATAGAAATACACAAACAAAACAATTTCTTTCTATAAATGTATTTCTTTTTAAATATACCAGTATTATATAGCATTGCCTAAGGACTGTCAACAAACTCAATTATTGAAATTAAAGTAACAGTATGAAATACAGCAAAACAAAGTCTACACATGCCATCGCTAGTTACAATGTTCTGGTTGATTCAAACTTTCCACAGTTTTTATCAATATATTTACATGACAAGCATGATTTGGGGGTGGGGGGTGGGGGGGGGGGTTGGGGGGTGGGGGTGGGGGGGGGCTTTCAGGAGTGCCTGAAAAAATCCTAAATAGTGTGTGATATTTTAAAACCCACAGAAAAGAAAATGTAACAAATTAAAATAAAAAACTATAGAAAACAGGAATAATTTTCTAATTGCGTTTGTGTTTTATAGTTGTAGTGTTTAGTGATGACGTGTGAATGGCTCATAATGTGTTCTTATTGCCTTGACTAACATTTTTTTCCCTTTTAATGAAAGCATGTTTTGTCATCTTCAGATTGAACATTTCTTGATTTCTGGAATCAGCACATTAAGAACAGCATGGGCTGGTTTGGCAATAAAGTTGAAAACTGAACTGATGAATAAAAAGCAGTTCTCTCTCCTTCCTGTAGGGGTTTGAGGGTTCCATCTTAATGTCTTTCTGTAGGCCATACAAGATGTGAACATTCTTCTCTAATGTTCTCCAATCGCTACAGTGGCCCAATATGCAATGGTTCGAATTAAGTTTTCCATTGGGGTGGTATGGCCAAGGATTTGTGAGGAAATAACACAACTTTTGTTTGTGGTGAGAGCTATGGGTTGTTTGGGGTCAACCAGGGGTCATAAGGGTCAGCCAACACGTTTTATATTGATGTTGCGTTTACGTCGGAAGCAGGCTGGAAGACAACGCTTCTCTGGCCAGATGGCTGGGGAATCAGGAGCTGTAAACCCCTGCTTTCTGTAGTGATGAAGGGAGACAACGGGGGTTAAGTGAGTACTGGAACAACTAATCCACTCGCACATTAGCTGTTGTTCTCAATGTGAAAGGGAACCATATTAAGTTTAAAATCGGTCTTTGACAAAATGTGCATACATCTTTGGGGGACAGGATGGTTGAGTGGTCTGGGTGTTAGGGTCCCAGCTGGGTTTGAAACCCGGTGTTGACCTACCTGTAAGCAAGATGCCCCTCTGCTCCCAGTGGTTGGTTGCACCTTGCATGTCATCAGTGTATGAATGTTTGTGTGCAAAAAAGTGCTATATAAAAGCACAATCTTTCATTGGTGAAATATTAAAGCCTGGCTACACCCGACTATTGCAGCGTTTCCAGACTTTAATCTCAGCTAAAACACATTTAGCTGAGATTAAAGTTTGGAAACCCTGTTCACATTAGTGTTTTACAGCTGCTGGCGACCCAAACAGCGTGGGCAAGTGTGATGATGTTGAAGTCGAGCATGTTTCAAAATGGAGGTAGAGCTAGATGAGGCGATTGGAACGGTTGTTTCAACGGCGTTTGGATACAGGCTGTCCAGTAATTAAATAATGAACCAGACGTCTACGCCCAGTAGGAGGCAACAACTGCAAAAGCATCCCAAATGGAGCGTGGCCAGACTATATTCACAAAGTGAATATTGTCCCTAGTAACCAGGCTAGAAATATTATGCTAATTGTTAGTTTGACATTTGAGTGACTACCCAGTACCGTCACCTTGTATGAGCAGTTCTTGCTTGACTGTCTCTGAGGTTATTATTAATAGCACACACATGTAAACAAACGTATATTGGGCCATGAAGCTTCCCCAATCGGAGATTAATTATGGATGAAATACTCCGATCTCACCTGTTGATCATGGCAGCCTCTCTGGCTCGGACCTGCTTCATGACCTTTAGCATCCGATAGATCTGACGCAGGGTCATCTTGGGGGGCCTGTATGCCAGGCGGGGCTCTGGTACATAGTGGGGGCCCCGGTAGGAGAAGAGCGACATGTAATCGCCCCCGGAAGCCCTCCCGAACAGTTGCGGACGGCGCTGACCATAGCAAGATGCACACTACGACAGGAGAACAAGACAGAGGACGGTTAAAATTGTGCTCTTCCATTGTGATGTATTGAGTTTAGTGCTTTTGTTGGCATATATATATTTAATTAGTTTGGCTATATTGCCCCCTATATGAGGATCTTTGATTAGGTACTGTAAATTGCTTCGTCAAATACTATTATGATAGAAGAGAAATTACAGAGCCCACATTTGAATAAAAGAAAAACATTGTTAGAATAATTGAAAATATATTTTTGTCATTGAATTTCGGGTATGTCATGTTGGGCAATACATTTAGGAATTAATATTTTGCATGTCTGATCCAACTCCTTAACTGTTACTTGAGTACAGTTGAATCAGTACTTTTACCAGTCAGTATTATTTTTTACATATTTTTTTAAGTATCTGTACTTCTTCTTAAGTAAAGACTTTGTGTACTTTTGACACCTCTGGTGAATTTGATCTCATTGTTCATCTAAAGCACTAGCCTCAAGCCTTGTTGTCCAGCAAATCTGTACTATTGCTTTTCAGCATAATTCATCATGACCATAAACACGTGTCTATTCTACTCACTTGAGTCTACCTGAAAGTTAATTGTTTTAAAGTTTCAAGGAAAACATATGCTACAACAGCCAAGAGAGAAACAAAAAGAAAAACACGATGATGTAGACTCAAGGATAACATCCCCCCCCCCCCCCCAACAGAAATACAATTAGCATGTTAATGGTTCCAACACCAGTGATTAATTCCTGTCCATGTGTGTGCTTTTCCAATTTACAAAGCCAGGGCTGTGTGGGCACATCAGATTCTTTTTGCAGAGCACCCAGAATGGACAGACAGCAGACCGTGTGGTCACATGGTCACCGTGGATCACCGTGTACATGCAAACTCCATCTACAACACTTCCTATCATATCCTGACAGATATCCATACAAACACATCATTATATATATATATATATATATATATATATATATATATCGGTAGTCCTACTAGAATACACTTGCACATCACAAACATGCATCGGTATATTACAACCACAAACAGACATGAAGTCAAAATACATTCTGTACAGTACACGTATAATTTGTTACACACCAATATGAATACTTCATAGGCTATTGACACACACACACATTTTAAATTAGCCTATGAGCTAGTGTTCTTTTCTGAGACTTAATCACCCTCTCAATCAATCAGAAACCGGAGACACACATGCACACGTGCAAGCTCTATTTTACAAAGCTCTACAGATTAATTTATAGGACTGACACTTGATCATGAAGAACCTGCAGCTGGGTTGGCCTACTCATACTTGCACACAAACAACTATATGGTGACTTGCTATACCTTTAAAACATGTATGAAATGTTTTTTTGCCTCTGATGTGGCATAATATTTACTTTTGTTTTTAAAATCACTGTGTTTTTAAATGGTTAATTCATGTATTAATTTGAACTACTTCATTGTTTGTACTATTTGTAACTTGATAAGTTTAAGGCAATCATAGTTTTTACACTTAAAAAAAAAGCATTATAATTTAGGGCAATTATTTAATAGTGCAGCTGCTTCATAAAGTACAATGAAGCAGTAATCTAAAATGGACTGGACTTTGACACACGTACAGTAAAAGAAAGAAAACATTAAATAAATGAATAAATAAAATAAAAATCCTAGTTTAGGTGGACAAACGTTTAAAATGTTCTTAAATAATAAGTACAAATATATCATTAATAAATATTCTTAAATAAATATTTTAACGTTTTTAATTTTACGTTTGTGTTTTTCTAATATTTTATATATACACTTTTTGGACAAATATGGGCAAGGAACCATTTATGGTCACTTGACCTTGATTTGCAGCGTAACAATGTTTCATTTAGAAAAACTGACAACAGTAATAATGTATTGTAATATCCTCCAATAACACTCTAGCGTTGACATACATTTTGAATTTATTAAGTATTTCAAGTGTGAGTGCCCTATAAAGGGTTAATCTTTTTTTAATTTAATTAAAAAAAATTGTATGTATAAAATCAATACATTGCACTCCAAGCCCTTTTGATCACACGCATACATTCCCTCTGGTTCTGTTTCAGAGATACTTACAGGGACAACCGTAGCCATGGAGGAAGAGGAGGTGTAGATGTTCTGTGGGAACGGTGTTATCCTTCTTCCTAAGTTGATGACACTGGACTTTCTTAGACGTCCTGAACAGAACTGACCGGGCATGCTTATTGTGCAGAACACACATAGTTGACTCCTCCTCTCTCTGAGACCACTAGTGGCCATCACGGTCATCGCACGTCCGCACACACACACACACACCACTAGTGGCCATCACGGTCATCGCACGTCCGCACACACACACACACACACAACCTGAAGCAACAGAATGTCTGACAGACATTCTGTTGCTTCAGGTTTAGATTTCAACCTCCAATGTGTGGTCTATTATTGAGGAGTCTTTTGTAATCGACGGTATATTCAGAAGCAGGTGATGCAGCCAGCTCCTAGATGAAGCAGGGTGCTTCAAGAACAGAGGCGTGGCCAGGAAGTGGCCAGGGGTGGCACTGGCCACCACTGAAACGTGATTGGCCATCCCAGGTTCCCCCCTACAAAAATCTGAAATGTGATCGCCCATTTGCTGCATGGTAAAATTGCCTCTAAAATGCACTCTCAAAGTTGTGCTGAAAATGGCATAGGTTTATATTTCGTATCATATTTTCAGAAAGGTAAAGGCTAGAAACAAACCATTTCCTCATATTCCAGACATTTAGCTGAAGAGATTGATGTATGGCTTGTGTTTATCAGCATAACAGCGGCTGTACAAGACCAACCTGTAAATGCATGCATTACGCATCTTCAAATGGTAGTGAGAGTGAGAAGTTTACATTTGGGATCATATCTTCAGAACGGTAAAGGCTAGAAGCTCACAGATTTGTACTCATAATCTAGACACTCTGCTGAAGAGAGTGTGTTATTTGGCATAACAGGGTCTGCAGAAGACAACGACAAACCACTTCTAAATTCTCTCACCTAAAAGCAAAAAAATAACTGAAAAAAAAGCAACTTTTTATAATTTTTGGTACTAAAATTACAGAAATTAAAAAATATAGAAATAAATAGATAAAAGCATACCCATGAAACGTATAACTTATAAATAAGAATGCATACAGATAAATACATTTCTACTAAATAATTCTACATTGAAATTAATTTTGTGTTTTTATTTGAACTCAGACAAGTTGGAAAGTTTGTCAAGTCATAGAGCAATCACCATATGTGTTTCAAACACAACTACATGCTATTTTAAATCCTTTACATAATAAAAAACACAAAAAATTATAGGTGTTTATAATCTTATTGCATTTTAAAAACATAAACAGGTAGTTAATTTTTTCAAAAATATTTTGTGATATTATGCAAATTGTAGCTGAGAGGTTGCTGATAACAGCGACATAAAATACTTGATGATAGCTATTACAGAAATACTTTTAGAAGCTAAGAATAGTGAAAAACGGCCAAAAGACCCTTACGGTTTAAAGGATAAAAGAGGTAGTACTCAAATATGATAAACATAAACAATGCACAATACACATTAGACATGCTGTGTCTAGTGTCCATTAACCATACTGAATGTTATTGTTATCAACTATTGTATATTAAATATTAAGTTAGAAACAATAATATATTCTGAGTCAGTAACATTATAATTCCCCATTCTTTGTAAGGCCTATCGTTATTTGTTTCCCACACATGCTATTCTCTCCTTAGATTAAAACAAGCCTGTAGACTACATTATGTTGGTGTAGCATAGTTTAGTAGTAGTATAGTAATATAACTTCCTCACTCCTCACTTTTCAACATCAATATGAGAAACAGATTTTTTGTGTTAGTAACCATTAACACATTTATGTAACCAGATCACAAGGAGGACATAGCCATAGGGTGAGTGGGATAGTCCGTATGGGACACACAGTGGATCATACATCGTGTAGAGCAACTGCACCGTAAAATGAGTGTGTTTTTTGAAGTGTTAAATTAATGGTGGGACATAACTGTGATGACAAAAATCTGACAAAATCCAATTTTTATAAAAATCTAATTTTATGGGTTATAGGCCTACATGCCATTTACAGTATTTAGCAGACACTTTTATTCACAGCAACATAAAAAGAGTTTGTCAATATTAACAGGTATGCTACCAAAAAGAAAACATAAATCTGCCAGAATAATGACAGGATCATGTTTTCACACATGATTATGGATTTGTTTTTAAATAGAGGGGATATAATTTAAAATAATACAATAAATGTATAGTCCTACTAGTCCTATGTCTAACTAAATTGCAAATAAAGACCGGAACTTACAGAAAATTGCCCTATTTGTAGGAAATAAACGTAAATATGCCTATTGCACTGCAGTAGTCTAGTCATCAATTAAAGTGTAGTTACATTAATAAAACTGCAGGTGTCGTCATGCGCCAACAGTAAAGTTCCCAAACGGTTCTACTAAAGAGGCTGTCCCAGATTTTTTTAACTAAATGTTTTGCACCATCAAACATAAAATAAATCGTTCTCACATCAAACCCTTTACGGAACCAAACAGCTCAGATCCTCTCCCTTCACTTGTTTTAGCTCAGGTCAGGTGTAAAGTTGCTCTTCTCAGATCCACCCCCGGCCCCATATTTTATGTTAATGAACCGATATGGGTTGGCAACTCATCAGAACTCGGTGTTTACTTAAGTTTACTTTGTGGTCAGTCGACGCCAGACGTCCTGCAGAGGAGGTCTCGACACACTCCGACTGTAATAGACCTAAACTTTACAGTTAGAGTGAAGTATAGAGACACCAAGCGCATCCGTTAATGTCTCCGTCAACGTCTCCGCGGTTCTTTTCGGAGAAAGAGGTGGCTCGCCACTGCACCAAGGACTCTTGCTGGGTGTTGCTGGGAACAAGGGTGTACGATGTGACCGGGTTTTTGCGGATGCACCCTGGCGGGGAAGCGCTTATTCTGCGTCGGTCGGGGACAGACATTAGCAGGGAGATAGAGGGACCACCACACAGACACTCGGAGAACGCACGGCGGTGGATGGAGCAGTACTACATTGGCGAGCTAGACAGACAAATTAGCGCCGATGAAACGCAGGTAAAAAATATGTTCTCCTACTTTTTAAGACGGGATAAATGTCATAAAGCACTGCAGCCATCAGATGGGCTTGACGTATCTTCTTAAACCATCGTAGACTAATCACAGACGACGTTCAAAGTGCACAGCCGCAATAACCAAGTTAAAAGTTGTAATACAAAAATGCGAAATACAACTACAACAGTAAACTGTAGATGGTTTATTTTCTGAAAGGCTTTGTGATTTTTTTTTAGCATGTGAAGTAGGACCATCAAGGGTGGCTTTTAGCTATAGGGTTGTTGGTTACAATCGGTTACAACTCCACAGAGCGCTGAGTGTGCGCACCTCTATATCAATTCCCAAAAGGTGTAGGCCTATTCACCTGGGCTTTTCTCTGCGGTGATAAAACACTGTTCTTTTTCACTGTGATCTTGTCTTATCCAAAGTCAGCCTGGAGCTGAATGAGGTTTGCTTCCCCCTGATGGATGTAACGTATTGGGTTTTGTAGAAACTTGAACGGAGAATGAATATACTGTATGGAGGCTATGGGCAATAAAATCACTTTAAACAAATAGGCCTAGCCTAGGTGGTAGGGGAGCAGTCTACAGTATTGATGAGAGAGAGAGAGAAAGAGAGAGAGATTCATTTTTGTTTCATTTATTTATTTAATTTCTTCCCATCATTATTAATCTATTTGCTCTTTCTTTGTGATTTTAGCAAAAGTGCTTTGGCGATATTGTTCATCATAACATTCATGTCAATAAAGCCTGCTGAATTGAATTGAATTGAATTGAATTGAATTGAGAGAGAGAGAGCGAGAGAGAGAGAGAGAGGGGGGGGGGGAGAAAGGGAGGGGGGTGGAGA